>JAJQOW010000513.1:0-105395 GCA_037975125.1 Latrodectus hesperus
GATAGGGAAGTAAAGTTTTCTTCGATAGAACAAGTCCTCGGCTATTGAATTCATTCTTGCCACCCCCGTTAGTTATAAATACCGCGCAGGTGTATGGAATTCAGATTCATTCTTTGGGACTTGGTCATACAGTGCAGACGTGCCTGAGTACTAGAGATCTTCTTTATCTCGAAATACCCATTTCTGCGCTATTTTACCTCCATTCTTCTCGTCACCTTACTGAAGCTCAATTATGAGCGAAAATACACCCCCTCCCGAGGGAGGAGGGCCATTTCAAACACAGGCGCCTGTCGATTGTTCCGGTGGTTTGTCCTTTTCAGGATTGCCTTTGCCGACAATCAATGGTGCGGGATCTTGCACTTCTGATCCCAACACGGATAGGATTACACCAGACAACGGAAACACCACCACGGATATGGAATTAGCACATAAAAATTACCTCAATTTACTTAAACAAATAGCTGATATTGAAAATAAAGAAAATCCTGACTATGCAAAATCTAACAAACTTTACCGTGAAGCAATGCGTATTCTTGCAGGCATTGCCTTTCAAAATCTAGAACAAAAATCAAAAAATAAAAATTCTGACTTGAGTAAACCCAGCGAAGATACGGAAATGGAAATTCAGTCGGACTCTTCCGAAAGCATTTCTCACTCTGAAGCCCCGCCCACTGACGAGCAAGGCTTTACTCTCATTGGCCAAAAGAAGAAAAACAGAAAACGACGCAAAGCTGCACAAAAAACGAATAAAACTAAGAAAATAAATTCTGAAATAACTCCTGTCAAACCAAATACATCAAATAACTCAAATAATATTGAAAATAATAAACACATTCAAATGGAAACAAATAAAAATGAAGAAACTAATATTACAGATAAAAATATTAATAATAATACACAAGCAGAAGAACAAAATGATACTTCTGGTTTCCAATTTGATAAGAAAGCAACAAAAATTCCCCCCATAATTGTCAAAGACTCCAAAGTCACATGGAAAACTCTTAGCCAAGAACTAGATCAAATTGTTCCCGACCAATATACTGCAAAAATAAATGGATCAGATACATTTACCATCAAAGTTAATTCCCCTGATGCACACAGAAAAGTCACAAAATTATTTGAAAATAAAAATTTTAAATTTCACTCCTATATTCTTCCAGATGACAAAGATATAAAAATTGTGATTAGAAGCCTCCCTTACGACGCAGATCTTGTAGAAATTCAACAGGAACTTGCCAAACTAGGTTTTATGGCCACTAAAGTGGTACAATTAACTTCTTATAGAAACGGTGAAAGAATTAAAATACCTCTCTACTTAGTCACTCTTCCCAAGACCAAAAAATCTGAAGAAATATATCACATTCAATACTTAATGCGTCTTCGAATAACAGTTGAACATTATAGAGGAAGAAGAGGACCACCGCAGTGTCATAGATGTCAACAATTTTTTCATGCTCAAAATTCTTGCCGTCACGAACCTAAATGCGTCAAATGTGCTGGCCAACATTTAACCAATGAATGTACAAAATCTAAAGAAGAACCTCCCAAATGTGCAAATTGCGATGGTACTCACACAGCGAACTTCTCTGGATGTCCCAAAAACCCACTTTCTCCTGAAAATCTCAAGAAAAAAGAATTAAAATACTCAGATAGAATTATCATAAACAAAACAGTAATAAATAAATCTTATTCAGATGCAATTAAAAATAAAAATTCAGCAGACATTTCTGAAGCAAAAAACGTTTTGGAAGAATTAAAAAATATGCTAAATTGGATTAAGAACTCAGGCTTAATTGAATCAATCAATGCTATCAGATCTGGCCACATAGCCACCTCAGTCACCACACCTCAAACCAATAATGGTTAAGAATAATAGAAGTTTCAGACCTTTGTCACTTTGCACTTGGAATGCAAATGGTTTATACCATAAAATCTATGAACTGAATGATTTTTTAATTGAAAATAATATTGATATTTGCCTGATTACGGAAACCCATCTCACTGCTAACAAAAATTTAAACATCCCCAACTACAATATTTTCAGAAGTGATAGGAACCAAGGCCTTGGTGGTGGAACTGCTATTTTTGTTAAAAATTCTCTCTCTTCAACACTTCACTCTACATATAGTCAAAATTGTACAGAAATAACTTCTATTATTATAAGCCTTCCCAATATTGACCTGAAAATCTCAAGTATATACAACTCTCCACATATTTGCCTTCCAATACATATAATTAAACAGCTTTTCCAGGATAATTTTCCTACCATTTTAGGCGGTGACTTCAATTCCAAGCATACAAACTGGGGTTGCAATAACAGTAATAATAATGGACACATTTTACATAGCCTCGTTGAAGATTTCAAACTTAATATAAACGCACCTGATTCTCCTACCTACTATCCATCTGATCATAATAGAAGACCGGACATTCTTGATCTTTTCATAACTAACTACAACATAAATCTGGCAGTCGACGTGCTTCCAGTTCTCTCATCTGATCATATTCCCGTTATTGCAGTTGCAGGTATCGAACCTGTTGACCTCCATCGTGAAATTCTCAAAACGGACTGGA
Organism: Latrodectus hesperus; assembly: GCA_037975125.1. Lineage (NCBI taxonomy): Eukaryota > Metazoa > Arthropoda > Arachnida > Araneae > Theridiidae > Latrodectus > Latrodectus hesperus. The sequence goes on from JAJQOW010000513.1 coordinate 2,575, forward strand.
ATCTCTTTCACAATATCCTTTACACCAGCAAAGAAGATTTTACACCACAAAGCTCTCCTAATGACATTAATAATCAGGTTTTTAAACTCTCCAATAATATTATAAATGCTTATAATAACTCTTCCATTAAAACTAAGTTCATCAATAATTATATGGCTCTTCCTAAAGATATCAAAAACTTGATCAAGCAACGCAATAAAATCAGAAAACACTATCAGAATACTTTAAATCCAGCCTTTAAAACTCAAATGAATGCTTTAAATAGAATAATTAGAGAAAAATGTGACACTCTAAAACAAGAAAATTGGGAAAATAAAATCACCACCCTTAGTACTCAAGATAACTCCCTCTGGAACTTAACTAGAATTTTGAAAAAGGATAAAATTACCAATAAAGCTATCCTTGCTGCACATGGTTTTGTTTATACTGATGTTGAAAAAGCAGAAATCTTCGCAAATACCATGGAAAATCAATTTCAAGAAAACTCCTCTCCCAACAATAACAACTTCACTGAAAATATTATAAATGAAACTTATTCTTTTCTGCAAAATCATCAAGAAACACCTATTGAAAATACAACTGAAGAAGAAATTATTAACATTATTTCCAAATTACAAAAACGCAAAGCACCTGGATTTGATAAAATATCCAATAGTATTATCAAAAATATTCCTGCTAACTATATCACACATATAACCAATATTTTCAATTCCTGTTTAAATATAAATTACTTCCCCGACTACTGGAAAGAAGCTGAAATCATTTTATTTCCAAAGCCGGGAAAAGATCCCACAAACCCTGAAAACCATCGGCCCATTAGTCTACTACCTACCTTATCAAAAATTTTTGAAAGAATTATATACAATAGACTAAAAATATACTTACATTTAATTCCAACTGAACAATTTGGGTTCAGACAAGATCTATCCACCACCAAACAACTCATCAGAATCTGTGAATTCATTGGAAAAGGATCCTATCTTAAAGAATACTCTGCTTTTCTAATGTTAGATGTCGCCAAGGCCTTTGACAGGGTTTGGCATCAAGGCCTCATTTATAAATTATTGCACCTTGGAATTGCTCACAATATTGTTTTTATCATTAATAGCTACCTTAATCATCGTAAATTTCATATTAAACTCAATAATTGTATTTCCACCACCAGACCCATAAATGCAGGCGTCCCGCAAGGAAGCATTTTAGGTCCAATACTATATTTATTTTATACAGCTGATTTTCCTACAAATGATGATAGACATAGCCTTACTGCATTCTATGCAGATGATACAGGAATCATAGTTAGATCCAAGAATCCTAATCATGCAATTTCTAAACTTCAAAATAAAATTATAGATATAGAAACTTGGTGTGAAAATTGGAAAATTGCTATTAATGCTACTAAATCTAAACTCATAGTAATAAGCAGAAAACCAGGAAAACATAAAATCTATAATCAACTCTATATCTTTGGCCAACCTATTGAAAATGTTTCTCAAGCAAAATACCTTGGACTTTTAATTAATAAAAGACTCACCTGGACTGCTCATATTAAATCAAAGATTACCGCTGCATGGCTTGTTTACTTCAAACTCAGATCACTAATTGGACCTCAATCAAAATTAAATCTAAAACTAAAAAGGCTACTTTATATTTCCACTATAAGACCCATCATCACATATGCTTCCCCTGCCTGGTGTTCCATCTCCAAACAAGATCTTCAACTCATTAATACCTTTCAAAACAAAATTCTTCGAAGAATTGTAAATGCTCCTTATTTTATAAGGAACAAAAACATCCAAAAAGATCTCAAGCTAGAAGACTTATCACAATTTATCCAAAAACTCAACATAAACTTCTACAAGCAAGCATCCAAGTGCCTAGCCGGAAACTTCGATAAACTCTTCGATTCTTATATCCTCCCTGGGGATGCTCAAGTCAGACCTATTGCGGCCTTTTTCTCGTCGGATGCAATACTTTCTAAGGCTTTTGCCTAACTTTACTTTCACATTTTCATTCATTTAATTTCTTCCCTCCATTTTTAACATGTTAGATGAATGAGTAGATGCCTTCGGGCAGGTACTCAGCTGCACATACTCAATAGGAATAGGAATAGGAATTCAGATTTGTTTCCGCCATTTTCTATTTCATTCGCCTGTCAGCGTCGGTGAGTAACATTTGTGTAAATAATGTGAATTTTTTTATATTCAAGAGTTACAGCTCTTAAGTTAATTATTTGATAATATATGTGTTAGTTATTGAGTTATAAAATATGTTAATAATTTTCTTTTAATTAAAAAGCGTGTTTTTTTTTTTACACAATCGAACAAAGATCATTTCAAAGATTTACTGGTTTGGTATCACCGTATGCGTTTACTTAAAATTTATTTGTATGTATCTAACCATTGTATGCATAACGTTGTATTATATTTTAATTCAATGCTTATTTTAAACTCTAATTTTGTATCGCAAATTGACATCAATTTTGTTATTTATTCAGTGTTCATGTGTGGTTTTTATAAGATATTGTACTTTTAAAATAACTTTCTATATTATACTTTTAATATAATTTTCTATGTGTTTTATTATTTTCATTAAAAAGTTTTATGCTATACACGATTTATATGCTTAATAATATGTTAAATGTGTTTCTCCTGTATCTTTATACCGAAAATTGAAATCGGTTTTATCGTATGTTGTATGATTTTTAATTATTGATTTATAAAATAATGAATTTTTCCAAATAGTTAATTTTTATACATATGTCTAATTTTTATTATTATGTAGCCCTTTCTTCCCCCAAATAAAAAACATCTAAAAAATAGTGTCGTGATGGTGCAAGGTCAAGTAAGTAAGGAGAATATCATAAACTTTGCTTATCAATTTGCTGTGTGGTGTTCCTAGTACAACATGCGACCTCACAGTATTGTCCAAAAAATGTACACCTTATAGGTTAACCAGGGCTGGTCCTTCTGTTGCAAACCTTGTTTACATGTTCGAATTACTGCGAGTACAGGTCAGCTGTGACCATTTATCCCTTTTGTAGCAGCTCATATTGAACCACTTGAATGGCTAATACACCTGACAATACTGTCATCACGATATGTCTCCTGACCTGAATTTGTGAAACAATGCCTCATTATTTTCATTCACTCACTATCTTCCAAAAAATTTTCTGGCCACCTGGAATTTTGGTAATCCTTTTGATCAAAGTCTGCTGCTACCACATTTAATTTTAGTTCAACCATTTTATGTTGTGTGTTTCCTCATCAGCATTCTCTTTGAAATACTTTTGTGATTTCTGCTGCATGGGGAATGTCTGAGGTGAGTACAAGAATGTTTGGAAAGGATGGTGTTATGTGGTATGATGAGAATGTATATTCAAGGTGTTTGTATGGATTGGATGAAACGAAGGAGAAATTGGAATTTGGTATGAAAGCTGGTTTACTTGTTGATAGATATGAGTATTGTAAGTGTGGTAAGGATATGAAATTGGTTAATTGGAAAGATAAGCGATGAATACAAATGGAGGTTGTAAATCTAAAATGAAAAGACATTAAAAATAGTGTGAGAAAGGGTTCCTTTTTTTAATTGAGCAGATTGATGATGAATGAAAATTTATTTTAGGTTTATATGTAGGTGAATGAGAGTAAGACTGACTAATATGAAAGAGAGTAAATGTTCTTCTAAGACTTTTCATTTTCAGTCTTCTTGCTGTAAGGTTCATATGGAAAAAATAATTGAAAGCAGCATTAAATTGGGTCGAGACAGTGTTATTGTTGAGATAGATAAGAATAAATTTGAGGTAAACGTAAATCTAATCAGGTAAAATGTGTAGAAGGTAAATGGTTTATGAAAGTTGTAGATGATAGAATGTCTGTTTTTGTTGAGTATGATTAGAGAGTTTATTCTTCTGAGTTCGGCAGTAATTTCAGACTGCTGGAAGAGTAGTCTTGCCTCTCTAATGAAGCCTTTGTACATCTGAAGGTAAATCAAAGTCTGACTTTTAAGAATCCAGACAGGTGCCCACACTAATACAATTGAAGGAACGTGGGGGGCAGGGAAACGTGATATGGCAGTGTCAAAAGCTAAAAATGGACTAGATTACAATATAGCTGAATGTGTGTGACGCAAGAATAATAAGTATATGTGCAACTAATATATGGCTTTCATCGATTCAATATTCCGTGTATACCCTACACAAATAACTGATGCAAAGAAGTAGAGCAGGAGGTGACAACAGTAAACAGGAGATCTGTATGTTTATTGTTCATTATTTATTTATTTAATTAATAATAAATTAAATGGGCATAAAATGAATTTCACATGAATATTTGCTGATGTAAATTCATTAATATAAAATTTAATCAAATAATTTTTTGGTAAGATATCGACTATATAATTTTACAATTGATGTTAAAAATCTATACATCTGTATATTTTGTTAATTTTGTAAAATAACACCAGTAAAATTAACTGAGCATATTATGAGATATAAATAATGTATCAAATACTTGTTAAAGTAATCTGGAAGATTACAATTTTAGTGATTTTGCAGCAGCCAAATTTTTGTAAGATTTTAAAATATTGCTAAGTGTGACTACAATTAATTTTTACTGCTCTTATACAACTGATATTCCTACTCTTTGTAAAAACAACAAAGCTGTACAGGTTTGGTGCGGTCTCTAATATTCGTGCCAAGCGCTCCACATTTCTGTCGCCGACCTAGATTATGCCACTATGCGCAATATTTGGTTACCAATGCTGATCACGTTGAAACTTCAACTTTGAAATCGCACACTTTCTCAAATTCTAAAAATCAAAATTTCATTATAATTTAATAGTATAGAAGTATTAAAATTCTAATAACTAGAGACAAATTTATTGAAACTTGAATTTTAATATACTGTGCAATTACTCTCACCTTAAAAAAACTTCAGTGTGGTGTTACCTAGTACAGTGACAACCAGCAATAAAGCTAAATTTCTAACATTAACAAATTTCATTTTTTTTAAACTTGATATTTGTCAGCCTGTACTACTTTTTAAGCATCTGTGGGCAGATGTCATTTTACCAATACCCACCATTAGGCTAATTGCCAAAATAATCACCATGATAAGCAGAGCAGCAAATATTAAAATTTAATGCAGTTAAAGAAATGCTAGCTATTAGTTTAAATACCTATAAAGTATTTCGTTCTATTAATAGAACCTTTAATAAATAAGAAACTAATAACATGCCAATAATTAGGCTTGCTTAAAAATAGTAAGTTAATAATTCAATTATGAATATAGAAATGCAAGATCGGCAAAGTAAAATTTTAAGTGTGTTAGTAATAAATGGTATAGGAGTATGCCGGTAAGGCATAGCAGAAAAAGTAATGCACAAGTATTTTAAATGAAGAATAAATATTGGGATAAGAAAAATTAAATAGAACTGTACTAGACTAAAACTTAAAAGCAATGAATATATAGATTTAAGTTTGTATTAGGGCACCAGTTGCACACAAAACAAATTTTGCGCATGTCATACAATCACCTTGAGTCATAAAATGAAAATCTCGTCATGAAAAAAACTCCGAACCGTTAAGCCAGTTTATCACACGCTTGGCGCATTTTACCCTGTGTACAGTTCTCTACTCTTTAGCACTACTCTTAACTGGCCGATGTCTCACACAAATCAAACGCTAATTTGCATGCTTGTTCTTTCTTTATTCAATGACCGTTAAAATGGCAAGAACTTTCTTGTTTACCCTATACTTTTATCTTCACTTAAATGAAATGCCTTAACATGTGTGCAAAAAGATTTTCACAGCCTACTACATCAAAATGTTTTTTGCAATTGTATGCTGTAACATGATTAGGTACATGTGCCATGTGTAGAATCATATACCCCTTGGTTTGGCAAAAAATATATCTTGGTGATAAAATTTAATTTCTGGCAAACCTATCTTTGTATAGCTTTTCTGTTGTGGCCATCTTGTTAGTTCCATTTTGGTGTCAAAAATAGCTAAAGAATCTAGGAATGCCTCATTGTAAAATTTTAACAGATTTTTTTATTTAAATATTTCCACTTAATTCTAGCTTACGTAACATGATGGATTTCGCAAGCTTTTCGACATTTAGGGTTGTAATAAAGTTGCCGATATGGGTTTCACCCTGAGTCAGTGTGGGTGCCAATATGCCAAATCTATAATTACTATGTCAGAATGTATTCCTTCAGCAATTCCATAATATTTTAAAGCTATATTTTTACTTTTTGTTTGGTCACCCATTAAAAGATCTGTTGCTGGTCAATTTGTTTCATACCTCACAAAGTATGTAGGGCAGAGAAAGCATAAAAAAATGTCTTTGAAGTGATTAAAATTGTTTATTCTCCAACCAGGTGCAATGATTGCAAAAGCAGTGAAAATTAGGTGAATTATTTTGTTTGTTATTAAAATTAAATTCAGAGTGGTAATAAACTCTAATTTTTATATTACTGTATGTGTACATAAGTAAATATATCATTAAGTTTTATTGCATGTTTCATGTAAGTGATAGATTGTGCCAAACTATAATTTTTTTCAGGTGGGTGCCACTACCAAGGATATTAAAAATCGAGATTTATTAAAAAAAATTGTATCTAGTTATTGGAATTTTGATATTTCTATAGTATGTAATTATAATGAAAGATTCGAAAATTTATATTTAGAATTCGAAATAGAACGCGATTCCTATATAAAACTCTCATAAGACCAGTATTAACATGCATCTGAAACTTGGTTTGAATGTTAGTACAAAAACTGAATATCCAAGGCTAAGGAACTGCTACTTTTATATTTATTAAGACTGTAAATGAACAGATGCGTATTCCCAATGATAAAGAGGCATGCTTTTACTGAATCTCATTTAGTAATAATGTCTTGGTGAGAAATTGCATGAGCTAGCTATACATTTTAAAATAGCTATCTATGTAGTATTCTTTCCAGGTTTAACACTAAAATGAAAAATAAATTCGTTTTTGAAAAACTTTACATACCTAAGTATTAAATTTTAACCTTATAAGTGAAGAGCATGAATATATATATTTAAAAATTTAGATTTATTATAAATACCTACTTAGTATTATTATATGCAATATAGTTTTAATGTTTTTTCTTTTGGTTGATTTAAAAAAATGTAAATATTATAACTTAGTACAGATAATATTTATTCACCATTAGTCCATTCAGGTTGAATATGCAAAAATAAAATAACAATATTATCAGCATTGTTAAATTTGTATTTTTAAGTGTTATAAATACTTTTATGAAAATTAAAGAATGTTTCAATCAAAAATATTAAGATAATGCAGCAGTTTTTAAATACACAATTCCAGCATAATCTATTTGTTTATTTACATCTGTAAACAGTTATCGGTTCCAGTTAAGCTGGTTCTTTCTTCAATTATAACTTAAGATTGAGAAATAAAATGGAGTTACTGTTAAAATGCATTTATATAAAGTTTCTAGGCAGCATTATTTAAAAATCATTTAATTAATGCAAGACTGCGATAAATCATGCATTTTTAAATGCAAACAATTTACATTTTAATCAGATGTAAACGAATATTCTGAACCCATATTTTAACTGGAACTGACATCGGAACAATATTTGTAAACAAATTTTTCTTGATCAACTGGATTTCATGTAGTAAAATAGAGCTCTAAAAGTGTATTCTTCTATTTTATGTTATCAAAGCATTTATTTTTATTAATTCTCAATCAATTTAGCAGGTTAGTATTATTTAAAAAATGTGCGTAACGGCTAACCCCTCGGTTTTACAAAAACAATAAATTTGTGATTAATGCACAGAAATAATTCTTTAAATATTCTTGTTAGTCGCATCTTAGCGTCAAAAAATAAAAAAATCGCTAAATAATCAAGGTATATTCGATTGTAAAATTTTTCCCAATTCTGATAGTAAGTTATGAAGATTGTCGAAAAAATAGTGATTCTCCTATATACGTGTGTAATGAACAACAGATGCCATATTTTCAAGGATGCCCAATTCCGAGTTTGGTCATTTTTTTAGCGAATTTTATCTTTTTGTTGAATTGTTATCTATCTGGCAACCTGGTTTTTATTACTTTATCCTAAAGTTTTGCCTTCAGCGGTTATGGATTCAGATTCTTTATCTGTGATTGATGATACATCGAAAGTAGAACATGTTGTTTTATCAGAAGAGATCATGAAAAAAACAAAAAGTAATGAAGAAAGAAAAAAATCATTATTATCAGATTTAGCCATTCTACAGGAATGCATTATGAAAGGAACAGATGAACAACTAGCAGTTTTAGAAAGTGGTTTTAAAGATTTAAAAAATAGATATGATGCAGTATTGGTTAACAATTCTTTTCCTTTAAGTTGTGTTAGTAAGGAACCGGCAAATAAATCTATATGTCTCCAGGCTCGTTTTAATAGTACAAAAAATAGTTAGGTTTTTCACTTGGAGGTCTTTGTTAATAAACTTTTATTTGGATTATTTTTTTTAAAAGAAATTTCAGGCATGTTCATTATTAAAGTAAGTATATTTGATTCTATTTATAATTTCAGTGAAAATATGAAGTTGTATTTATTCAAGACATTTTTTTTCATTTGTTTTCTGTATATTTGTTTTTATTTTATTGATATATTCAAGTTATGTTTTTCTAACTTTATATTTACTCAAGAATAATTTTAACTAATTTATCCTATAATTATTTTGTTCAAGAAATTAGTACATTTTTAATTGTAATTAAATGAACATATTGCATATGTTCCCAGTGTTAAAGGCATGCTCTTACTAAATCTTATTTAGTAATACATGTCTTAAAGACTTGGTGAGAAATTGCATTAGCTAGCTAATCTTTAAAAATAGCTATCTATGTAGTATTCTTTCCATGTTATGTACTAGAATTTAAAATTTATAAAATTATGAATACTTAAATTTAGGCACTGTCTTTGAAAAATGTACATATTGGTACTTTTACAAATATAGTGTTCTTAGATATCATTTGCTTACTTAGACTTGACTTTTTTTAATATGTCTAGAAGATCAATACTCTTTAAAGATAGGGTACATATTTTTCGCTCTTATGTTATGCAGTCGAGAGTTGTGATATTCTTATTTGTTTGTAAATCGGTTTACATATTTAATTTGTATTTGGTTGTCATGAAATTATGAATCATGCTGCTTGAATTAACTGCTCTAAGTAATATTAAAATTTTGGTTATTTTAAGAGAAAGTTTACAAAGTATAACTGCTAATAAAATATTTTTAATCATTGATTGTTGCTATTTTTCCTAATAAAACTTACAAAAGTATGGTGCAGTTTTCATAGCTAATTAAATTTTTGAATATTTTGTATAAAATTCATTTTAGTTTAAACTAATTACATTGTTCATTTATAATTTTTCCTTCAGATTGAAAAAAATGAAAAGAAAAAGATTTTTGTTTCTATGCAATTATAATTATAGCCTAGTAATAATTTTCTAACAAACAGCACTATCACATCTTATTTCCATAATCTTAACATCAAATAAATTTACTATATACCATATGACTATTTCTATAAAGGTACACTCAATAACCATAACAGCAACTGGTAATTTTTCAATGTTTTTTTTAACTAGTTATTAGTATTGTTTAGTGATAAAAGTAAAAATTAAATTAAAAAATCTAATGTCTTTGAATTCTGATTTCACTTTTTTGTTGCAGTTTAATTACATATTTTTATTATTAATGCAACATTTCTTTGTTATTTATTAGGTATTTATTATCATATAGATTAATTTATCTGATTTCACAAGGCCTATTTTGTATTCTTGCACAATTGTATTAGCTTAGAAAAATGTAATGTCAGTAAATTTTTAAACACATTTAAACTAATTATAGGAAGCCTCTATTTAATTAATAAAAGTTAATGTTTTTTTTTGACAGAAACTGTCATAAAATGTTGCTAATTATAATTTTTTTAATGTACGGAAACATAAAAAACTAACTATATTAAAACAAATAAAAGATAATTTATATGACAAAAATTTATTGCATTTAATGACATTTTTTGCCGAGATGGTTGTCCATATATTATGTTAATACCACATTTTTTCTACATTAAAAATCTCGAAGTCTGATACGTAGAATTTAGATATTGCATATGAAAGTAATGAAAAGGCAAGAAAGCAAGGAAATAGTTATGGATGATGTCAACATCTAGACCACAGTCCAAGTATACAGAAATCAAGTTTTTAATTTATGACTGAAACATCCTTTAAGAACTTACTCATGGCATATTTCTCATGATACAAATTTACTAAAGCAAACTTTAATTTTTTGGTAAAGTTTATTTAAAAAATACAGCTCTTTTGTACTATATATGTTGTATTTTAAAGCATTTTTTTCTACTGATAGATTATTCAAAGGATAAGTAAGATATTTGGCTTCCTATTGTTATCTGACATAGATAAAAATTAACACTTTTTGCTGTACCTATGTATTTTAAGATTTTTTTTATTTCAACATCACTTACATTGAAAAGATTATAATGGATCTAGATCTTTGAAATTTAAATATTTTAAGAACAATAATATTGAGCCATTTGATGATGTAACAAACAATGCATGAAGTAAATTTATAATTTGACTACAATACATGTCAAAATAAGAAATACAAGCGTTGTAAGTTTTATGAAAGACACTTATTTCTTCATAAAATTCCATATTGGAACCAAATTTAACACATCTAAATTCTGCAGAAATTATATATATATATATATATACTGTCTATTTACACTTTCAATATGATGAAATTATTTAATTCATTATCCATTTCTCATTTATATTTTATAAAATGTTACTAGAAATAAAAGTATTTGAATTCAAAATTTAAAATTTTTAAATAAATGCATTTATTAATTGAAAAAATCTTTTTACGAGTTTATGTAGTTCAATATTTATTGCATCTCTTAAAATGTGAATGTAGAAAATTATAACTGTTGGGAATATTAAATGTAAATACATACACATTTAGTATTTATAATTGCTTTTCAGAAATTTATTGGTCATAAGTAAAGTTATGCCTCATTACTGTTTATAAAAGTAAATTATTAATAATTAAAATTCTTGCCATTCAAGCAAATAATAATTGAAGTTTGACAATTGTATAATTCACTAAAGGACTTTAAAAATAAGCCTGTTGTATTGAAGATATTTTTCGTTTTAAAGCCATCTTATATAAATTTGCAAAGTTTACACAACTTTAAAAACCATAAATTGTACTCCCCAGATGGTTGTAATACTGTATATATTCCGCCAGTCGGTTGTGCACATAAAATTAAGAAGGATATTCAGCAATTTGTATACATCCGCGCCAGTCGGTTGTCCACACGTTAAGGATTTAGGGGTGGCAAGAATGAATTCAATAGCCGAGGACTTGTTCTATCGAAGAAAACTTTACTTCCCCTATCCGCTAGTCTGTTGACCAGGGTATTGGTGAATCATTAAAGATAATATTTTCAGTTGGTGGGTATTTTTTTCCAGTAAAGATGATTGCAGTGCTTTTTTCTGTGTTGATTGCAATTTTCCATTTATTGAACCACAGCTCTAACTCTTTTAAGTGAATGTTTAGTGATTTAATGATGTAGCTTATAAACGGACTTTCTGCTAGAATGAAAGTGTCGTCCGCAAATAAGTGTAGTGAAGTAAGCTTCGAGTGGGGTATGTCATTTATGTATATTAGGAAAAGTCTAGGGCCCAGTTTAGATCCCTGGGGAACACCTGCTTTTATTAATTTTTTGTTTGAATATGTGTGGTTGATTGCCACTCTGAAGCTGCGACCTGTTAGGTACGAAATTAGTAGTTTAATTAGTGGGTCGGGGAGACCAATTTTAATTAGTTTGTAAATGAGTCCCTCAATCCAAACTCTGTCGAAAGCTTTAGCAATGTCGAGTGATACAGCACCAGTTGTGTTGCGTCTTTTGACTAAATTTTTTGTGATAATTTCACCTACTCTTAGAAGTTGGTGTGTGGTGGAATGTTTCATTCGAAATCCATGCTGTTGTGGAATTATAATGTTGTTATTTTCTAGGTGTGTGTCCAGCCTTTTTAAAATAATGGCTTCTGTAATCTTACTAAGAGTAGGTAGTAGGCTTATTGGCCGATAATTGGTTGGAATGTGGTGGTCCTGTTTAGGCTTAGGTATGGGGATTACTGATGCTGTTTTCCATAGTGTGGGGAAGTGTGAGTGTTTGAGTATGGCATTGATCAAGTTAGTAAATTTGTAAATTGTTCTTAATGGCATATTTTTAATCATTTTATTGGATATTCGATCAATGCCTGGTGCTTTGTCTACTTTAGTTTTGTGTATGTGGCTAATAACTTCCGAGGGAGTGGTGGGGGGATCTCAAGTGTGTGATTTTTGGAGAGATAATGTATGATTGTGTTTTCAACCAATTTTTCGGTTGAGCGTACTGATATTTTATTTGGAAGGAATTGTTTTTCAAAGCTGTTTGCAATTACTTCCACTTTTTCTTGATCTGTGTAATTTAGTCCATTTGGGCCCTGGATGGGCGGGACTATGTGTGATTTGGCTTTGAACATACCGACGAGTTTCCAAATGGAATTGTCGTGGGTACTCGATGTTCGTAATTTATCTCTCCATTGTGCTTGGTTGTGAGTTCGAAGCTGGGTTCTAAATTTATTATTTAGTTGGTTATAAAGTTTTTTAATGCTGGGATCTCTTGTTTCTTGATATAATCTTCTGGTCTTGTTTTCTCTTTTTTCAGTTCGCGGAGTTTCTTGGGGAGAGAGGGGTGTGGGTGGGGTTTGGCTGGCTTCTGTGATTGGCCGTGCGCTTCAAGCACCTCTTCTGTGAATTTTTCGGTTTCTGCATCTATGTGCTCTGGTGTGTTTAAGGTGTTTAAAATAAATGGATTTTTATTTAAATAATTTTTGTATTTTACCCAATCCGTGGTGGTGTTTGGAGGGGTTGTAGAATTTTTAATGTTAGTGTTGAACTCGATCATGATTGGGTTATGATCTGAGCTGAGTTCTGTGAGAGCATTAATTTTAAATGGGTATTGTATTCCCCTCTTGGTTGCGATATCAATAAAGGTGCCATTTTTTTGGCCAAAATGAGTGGGTGTTGGTGGGGCATGGATGGTTAGATCGGCTTTAAGAGCAAAAGATCTAATTATGTTTCCTGTTTTGTTGTTTGCGTGGCAGTTCCATGCCCTGTGTTTAGCGTTGAGGTCTCCACATATTAGAATGTTGTAGTTTATTGCTAGCAATATTTCTAGGTCCATGTTGATATAGTTATATTTTGGTACTGGTTTGATGTAAGTTGAGCATATGGTAATATGTGGGAGTGAAGGTATAGTCAATGTGACTATGGTCGCTTCAATTGTTTGTAGAGTGGGTGTAGCTACGTGGTGGTGTGGAATAGAGCTTTTTACATAGATGCAGGTACCTCCACTAGGCCTATTGCTGCTGAATTTTCTGTCGTTCCTATAAACTAGGTAGTTTGACAGTTTAATTTTGATTGGGGGGGTAAGCATAGTTTCTTGCACTAGTATGATGTCTGGGGAGTGCTCATCGACAAAAAGACGAAACTCATCTACCCTGTTTCTCAACCCGCAAGCGTTCCAAGAGCAAACTAACAGATCAGATTTCATGACAGACATATTAATTTTTGGGGGTCCTGGAAGAACTTCGCTAGGACGAAGAATTTTTCTTGATGGGTTGTTTGTGTTTTTAGTTCGTTTAGTAGTTGTTTTAGGTTGATTCCATCAAATATTGCTTTGATTTCATTAATTACTTGAAATATTTCAGAGAATTCAGAGCTGCTAACTGGGCTCTGCTGGGGTGCAGTAAAAGTGGGCGGGGCTTGGGCTGTTGGTGGATTCACAGCGTTAGCGTAGGAGAAGTTCTCTCTGACATAATTTGCCTGAGTATTTATTTGATTTTTTGTAATTCTGGGTTTGGGTTTTGGAAATTTCGGGCACCCTTTGTAACTAGCTGGGTGATTGCCCTGGCAGTTGGTACATTTGGGGGTTGTTAGATTTTTTTCTGGGCAGTCCCTTGTGTTGTGCCTTTCAGCACATTTAACACAACGTGGTGTCATGCGGCACATTTCAGCGTTGTGGTGGAACCTTTGACAGTTATAGCACTGCATAACTGTCTTAGGTCCCCTATAATTTTCGATGATAATGCCTGAAATGTGGCACAGACTCTCTATTTCAAAGATGTTTGGGGCGTCTTTCGACGCAAACAGGGAGCACAGGAAAAGGGGCATTGGGGTACCGTTTTTGAGATTGGTCATTCTATTGACACTTTTTATTTGGAAGCCTTTATCGGTGAGTTCCTTGTGTATGCTTTCCGTAGGGGTGTTAAGAGGGAGACCTCTAATAACATATTTCTTGGGCTTTTCATTCCTATTGCGTAGGAGAATATATTCTATTTTTTCTTTCTCGAATAATTCGGTCATTTGTCTGTGCTCATCAGCACTTTTTAGGAAGATTTTTAAGTTCTCTCCTGAAGTTTTCACTTCGAATGGAAATTTTATTGTTTTTTTGATATTATCAACGAACTGGATGTGATTTTCACCATATTTTGCAATTATTGGTGCAATTTTTTCTGGGGGAGGGGCTTGTATTGAGGGACTGTCGTCCATCTGATCTGCTAGGCCTTGTTCGTTGCTTAGCCCAGCGAATATATTTTTAGTGACTACGGGGGCCGATGTGGCCTGCACGAGCGTAGCCTTCGCGGTTTTTTTGGGTAGGATGAAATCCGTCCCATGCTCATTCGCTCTTTTCCTATTCGCTCCAACAACATTAGCTGGTTTAATGTTATCTTTAGTTTTTGAGTTTAAATTATCATTTTTAGTTACTATTAATGTAGGGGGGGGCCAGAACAGAATCAGTATAATTACCTGTTCCTGATGTCTTTAGAGTTTCTCTGAAGTTGTCGATTCTTTGTTTGAGTCTTTCTATCATGTCTTGGTGCGGGTGTACTACCTCAGTACATAACTGTTTTCCTCTTAGTGTCATTAACTGGTTTTTTGCAGTTTCCAAATCGAGTATCATCATTTTCTCATCGGTTGGAGTGAGTTTATCCATCTTAGGTTTGGTATTTCCAGTGTCCGTTGCCATGTTCATGTCCATAGTTCAGTCCAGTTAAAAAAGTCCTTTGTAGCACTTAAAAGTGCTTTTTTTCCCGGTGAAAGGTAGAAATTTTTTGGTTGTATCCGCAGTATTTCACTAAATACACACTTTTCCGCTACAAGGCTAAACTGCCGGTGGCGTCTCAGTTTTGCTTAGCTTAGCACACTTCAAGAGCTTAAACTTGCACGTCCTTCCCCCACGGCTGCTAGAGCCAGAATTCAAGAACTAATATACAATGAAAATAAAAAGTATTATTTAATAATCTTTAACTTAAAATAGATTGGTAGATAAAAATTATATTTTTTAAATTAAATATTGTAATTTGTTTTATAATTATAGTTTTGCTCAACTTATTCCAGCTGTTCTCTCATCAGAATGCGTTTACTAAAACAGGTCTAATAACAAAAAGCGATTGTATAGTACATAATTATAGGTTTCTCTCCATAAAGTTACTTTAAAAAGGTAAAATTAGTCATTGTAATGCCATCATAAGTAAGATTGGAAATAAATTTTCTGAACTAGTTTCATGGCGCCATTACCTTTTGTTGATACATTCTAAGTCTTTATAGTTATCCTGTTTAAAAAAATTGCATTATAAAAACCGTGGATTGCTATTTGTAAACTACACTTTTTTGTATA
Source organism: Latrodectus hesperus (assembly GCA_037975125.1). Classification (NCBI taxonomy): domain Eukaryota; kingdom Metazoa; phylum Arthropoda; class Arachnida; order Araneae; family Theridiidae; genus Latrodectus; species Latrodectus hesperus. Next base: position 18,371 of record JAJQOW010000513.1, read on the forward strand.
TGCATAGTATTTTGATTAATAAGTTTAATTTTAGGTAAGTCTATTGCAATATCTTAAAGTTATAATGATAGTGTCCTGTTAATCATCTTGTTCATATCCATTGTTCCTCCTAACTTGAAAATGTTTATATAATCTGAGTGCCAATTTATACTCATTCCTCATAAGATAGTGCCAATGGCATTGCATCATTGTTTCACCTGATATAAAACTAAATAGCTATCACTTTAAAATAGGAGTTAGGTAGGCGGAGCCACTGAGATAGGACAAGCAATGCTCCGAAAGTTAACGCCTCACTTATAGTATCTTTTAATTAAAAATAAAACTGAATAGTAATACATTCTGTATAAATTAAATAGAATAATTACTATTTCAGTTCTTTTTTGATAAAATAGTCTAAAATTTATACAAATTGTTATAGGATATCGACACCTAAATTGTAAATTTCAATTTGAAAAAAAAAATTTCGTTACATCTTATAGGGATTTTATATATTTTTATTCATAAAAGTATTAATTGCAGTTGTCATGGAAGTGGAAATTCTTGTCTTGGAAATGGAAATTAAATATATATACAGTGTGTCCACTAAAGTCCCTTGCCACCCTCTTAACTTCGCAACCGCTGCTACTCAATTTATAAAAGTGGTGTCTAGGTATAGTAAAGTTGCCATGCGCTACTGAATGAAACTGACTACTGCGCCACGTGGTAGAAAACTGCGGAATTAGCAATTTTATCTCGAAAACGGAATGAGATAGAGAAAAGAAGTGATTTATAAAGCTGTAGAGCAACTCCTCGAATTAATACGAAAAGATACCTTGTAGCCATTAATGTGAAAAATCTACGGTTAAAACGCGCATTTGTTGTTTCGTGCTGTGACGTGACAAAACTATCTAAGAAAGAAAAAAAGACAAATAGTTATAACAATATTCTTTTTTTAAGATGTTCAAACTTCACTCTCCATCAGCTGCAATGCACATTTGGAACCTCACTTGAAGATTATATTACACACGTTGGAGAATAAAGCGTGACACGTTGGAACACGCTACCGTAATGCGTCGTTTAAGGTTCTGCAATTTTTGTGGAGGGGACGGATACACCTGCTGTTTCAAGTATCCCCACAGGAAAAATTCCAGTGGACACTAATCCGGAGTATGTGGAGGCAATTTTTCGAAACCGCCACACCCTAGTATTTAGTTGCCAAATTCCTTGACGAGGTACTGCTTCACAGGAGATGTTTTGTGAGCAAGCATACCATCATGTTGAAACCATAGATTCTTAAGATTAAACAACGGTAGATTTTCTACAAAATCTGGTATTACCTTCTATAGCAATTGTAAATATCGTGCACCCGTTAACGTGCTATTGTAAAATATTGGGTCTATCAGATTTTTATTGTAAATTGCGCACCAAACGTTAATAGCATACCGCATTTGATGTCGAACGTCGACGAAATATTTAGGATTTTCCAGCGCCCAGTAATGGGTGCTTTGCCTATGGTACATGCCATTCCGTGAAAAACATGCCTCATCTGTTTACATTATATCTGCCAAGAATGTTGGCTGGACCAGTATCTGATTCATGACGAAGTTGCTCCATGCATAGCGTAACTCGGCATCCCCGTCTACTAGAACCTGTTCAGGCGTTGGTCGGTATGGATGAGCACCTGACTCGCTTGTGATTTTTCAAACCTGACTTTTGGAGGGACCACTGTGTTGACTGATCTCTCTTACGCTGCATTTCGGATATTTGAGGGCATATGCTAATACATCATTCGTTTGAACTTGCTGTCCTACCTTAGCTTGTCTGCCAGATTGAGGTTGACTAGTAATGCATCCTGTCTCCCTTAAACGTTTTACAACAGTTACGATGATACGATGAGAAGGATGCTGGACTGTGCAGGGAAACGCTGGTGGTACAACCTGGCTGCTGATTGTGCCTTGCGTCGACATTCACCGTAAAATAAAACCATCTCACAATACTCAGCTATGGAATACTCAGCCATGACCATGAACATCAATATACTACAGCCCCAAGAAGATGCCTCTTTTATAGCTGTCTGAGATCAACAGGCGTGACGTTTCTTACGTATTTGAATACTGCATGCATATTGTTGGAATTATTTTTAATACTTCTGTTCTTCCCATTTCGAAATAAAAGTGAAAAATGTAATCACGAAAACGATTTTTTGTTTTTTCAAATACGCACACGTACGATGTGCCACGCAACAGCACGAAACAACAATGCGCGTTTTAACCATGGTATTCTTCACATTAATGCCTACAAGGTATCTTTTCGTACTAAATGAAGGATGCTCTACAACTTTGTAAATCACTTTTTTTACCTATCTCGTTCCGTTTTCGAGATACGAATGCTAACTCCACAGTTTTTCACCAGGTGACGCGGCAGGTGGTTTCATTCAGTAGTGCATGGCTACTACAGTGCACAGACTGAGCTGCTGCAAAATATTAACTGAATTAGCAGATTGCAATCTGTAATACTTTAAATATTCTACTGTTTATCACCTACAACAAATATTAAATGTTCAACAGGATACCATTCATGCATATTTAAACTTAACTATTAGTATATATTTGCTCTTTTTCTAATACAATCTTGTCATGTGATATAATACGTCATGTGATATAACACTTCCCTCTATCTAACCACTATATATAAAACTGGGGGTTTATATTGAAGCTTGCTTTGAGTCTTCAGAAATACTTTATTTAGCAATTTTAGTGCAATATATGTTCATTATTATTTCTAGTAATGTTAGAGTGTCTGTAAAATATTTTGCTATATATTTTAATCATTTTTAAGCCTTTTTATTATTTATTGTATTGTAATTATATTTTGCTCAATAATTTTCTTAATCGTGGTAACTACAATGCACAGACTGAACAGCTGCAAAATATTAACTGAATCAGCAGACTGTAATCTGTTATACTTTTATTATTCTAAAGTTTATCACCTACAGCAAATGTTAAATGTTCAATAGGATACCCTTCATGCATATGTAATCTTAACTATCTGCGTGTAGACAATGTAGTTCTTTGGTATTGCGAAAAATGCAATGTTACATTAAAGGATCCAGTTAAAGCATGAGAGAGTTACTAGTACTTATTGAAAATCTCTTTCTGTCCCAATTATTTGCTCTTTTTATACTCTTCTACTTAAACTTAATTATATTGCTTGCATATTTGTGTTATAAACTACTTATATCGTCTGCTGTGACCATCATAAAGATAATTAACTTGTATCTTTACCAGAGTTACTTGGAGTGTTAGGATAATCTATCTTCACAACTTTATAGCAATATTTAACTCATGTCATCGCCCATAGTGAAAATTTTGTAAATGTTTTGTTGTTGATGTCATTTTTCTGTCAAATTATTAATTTCAAATATTAGAGACCTATTGAAATTCGATTTTGTTATCAAATTTCGTGAGAATTCTGTCACACCAGATGTATTACGTGATGGAGCTATACCTGATAACCTAAGGTACAGACCAGGTGTTCCATTGCGTATGTCTATGTCTATACCTAAACACCACTTTTATGAATATAGAAACAGCCGTTTCGAAGTTAAAAGGGTGGCAAGGGATTTTAGTGGACATCCTGTATATAGTAGAATTTATTGAGGGAAGGCTTATTATTAGAAAAAGACCCTCAGTTCTCTTTCTATATTATGAACACCTGTTTACTTTCCGTTTAAAAAGCTATCGCTTGAAACACACTTTCACAAAGTTTGAATGTTTGAAATGGTAACAGAATGCGAAATGCCTAGCTGAAGATGTATATAATTTTATAAAATTATATACATCTTCAGCTATATCAATAATTTGATGGGTAACACTATCATTTGAAGGAAGTGTAGACTGAATTCATTTTATAAAATTATCTCCAATAATCTCAATTATTGATGACAATTTAAGCTTTTTAACAATGATGTGAGTCTTTTTACATACGGCGTTCTGTATGAAACTTTGAAATAGGCAATTAAAGCGTTTTCTTTAAAAAATTTTTTATTAAAAATGATTTTTGAATTTCTTATGATTTTAATTTTAATTCGAAGAATTTTCTGGGTTTGTTGTACTAAAGATGAAGCATTTCTAAGTTATGAATTCTTACTGTGAAGCATATATTAAGTTTCATACTGTCCACCGGAACATTTTTGAACAAATGAAATTCAGGAGCCTTTCTTCTTCGTTTACTTCAGTACATGTAAGCCCAAACTTTAAGTGTTCTTGAGAACGCTTTCTTGCTCTCCTTTTCAAAACCACGCTGTTCTGTGTATTTGTTATTGACTATGGTGTAATGCTCACTTACGCCTGCTTAAAAATTTTATTTGTAATTCAGCATACATCTACAGCAGTGAATATTTAACACGCTGTATTGATGTTAACAGGAATTAAAAATAATACATGAATTGACTATAGATTCGATAGCGATATAAGGATCAAGTCGAATGAGACTGGCTAAATTTAAATTGGCGTTATCGATTATTTTCCTCTCCTCTTTATATCTCTATAAAAATCATTTGTTCACATGTGCGATTCACAGATTCCATCTTTTAAACATTTTAGAATATTCGGGACAAATCGGAACTTCTCTCGAAACTACGAGAATGTCTTACACTGTGGAGTTAAGAGCAATGAAGAGACACCGGATTCTTGTTTCACCAATACTGAGGACGGTTGTGGCCAAATGTCAATATATTTCCGTATTCTTGGTTAAATTAACCTTATAGAGTAAGTTTAGCCTAAAATTACTCAAAATATATTATTATTGCATAAATTTTATTGTATGGAGGTTGCAATGAAAATTACGATTGAAAACTGGGCCTTGAATACTGGAAAGTTGAGAAACGTGGTATAATATTTATGTAAACTCTATTCTTTGTAACATGATTCCGGATTGATAAAACGTCATAAAAAGAAAGTACGTGTCCTTATTAGTATAGATGTAAACAGATAAATATTTCACCATTAATGCATTGCTTCTAATACTATACGCAATGGCTTTCAAAATACAAGTAAGTCTATTATACATTTTTATATTCTAATATAGCAAAATTGATAGATGTTCAAGATAGGTTACGCACATTGGCATATCTCAAGTTAATTATATTTTTTAAACAAGTTGCTCGTGTGCATGATGTTTATAGTATAATTTTGTTAATTACTTTTAAAACATAAAGTCTGCAACTAACCGATAACATCTTCTGTGAAAACATGTGAAATATTGCCAGAAGGTAATTTCTGAAATTTTGTGAGCGATGCACCAACAGCGGGTATTCCTCCAAACAGCTATTGACAAGCATCTTAATAGCTAAAAGCTGTTATGAAGAGATTTTTAAACATCCCTTCGCAATGTTCATTTCGAAAATGTCAGTTGTCACAGTTGTCAAAAGCAGTCGAGAGGCTTTTTGTCACATGAGATTGATTGTAGATTTCGGGAAGACAGATATGTATATAGAAAACAAAAACTTTAAAAAATTAAACAAAAGCGTTGTTTAAAAATAGTAAATAGTGAAACCAACAATGATGAATTTCACTGTTTATGAGATTTATTATTAGTAACCATGATTAATATAATATAAAGATTGCATTTTATAAATCGCTTAATCTCTGGAATTAATTAAAAGGATTAAATTGCATCCTGGGAACACATTTTATAAGTAATGGAGCTTATTTAAGTGTTACATTAATAAAATTAATTTTCATATTATTACTACACGCATACCGTGAAATTTGATACCCTACGTAAAATAAGTTCTCTTGCAGTAGTATAATCAACCAAAAATAATATTTCAAATGTTTAACAATTTTAAATTTTAAAAGAATACTAAATAAAACTATTTTTATTGTAAGATTTGCACAAGAAATAGTTTACACTGCATTTTTAATTATTCAAGTGATACCTATTTATAGGTAAACCGTTTATGAATGAGATAGTAAAATGAATATTTAAATACCATTGAGGAAAATTGAAGTGAGTTAAGGTTTATTATAATATAAAGACTATTACTTAATTAATGTAAAAAATGTGCGGGAAATGGTGATAAAAAAGTATGATTTTGTAATTCAATGAGTTAATTGTATACACAATGACACATGTTGGTATTCAAGCAGTTGATGGAATTCGAAGGTATGTGGCAGTGAAAGCAACATCTATACGCATTCTTGTGCTCTGGGAATACATAATAAATAATGAAAACTCATTAGATTATCATTCTTTTTTTCATTTTAGTAGAAATTTTGAGCTAAATTCTTTGTGAAAGGAAAATATTTCATTTTTAACGAAAAGTTATGGAAAAAATATTTAAAAAATTGTTGCTAAGCAAATGCTTAATCTAAAAAATCTCTGCCAGCACGCTAATTTTAGTATATTATTTTTTGTAGTAGTTGTAATATGACAGAAACAGTTTTGGAGCTTTATACTCGTAGGCTTATGGCTCGGTTGAGTAAAATTGAGTTTTTTCACAAAACTAGTCTAAAATTTGGAATACCATTTTGGAAACTAATTATTTTTTGTGTATTATGAACTTTGACTTATCTGTCAAGAAATATATTGACTAACTTCGCTTCTTTTGTCAAATAAACTTTCTAAGTTACTAAAATAATTTATTCAAAAATCATAGTTTGTGAAAAATAACGTGCAAGGTAAATAATAAGTATATTATGTAATTTTGCTCATTCTATGTTTTTAATGAAAATAATTTTGGAGTAAAAGTTTTCGTTTAATAAAATTATTTTTCAGTAAAAGTTTTCATTCTGGTTTATTGAATAATAGCATATTTCATCTGCTGCTTCTAAACAATATTTAAGCAATAATAATTATATAACAAAATATTTGATAAAAAGAAATTTATAATCCTTTTAAAATCATATAACAAAAGCTTTTACAATCAGCTGTAAATAAATTTTTCAGGTAACAAAATTAAGTATTGTTTGAAATTGAATGCATTTGTAAGAATTTTAAATCAAAGCAAAAATGCATTGAAATTCAGAGAGACAGAGAGATTAATAGAAAAATGTTTCTCTCTTCTTACATATTCCTGATAATTTTATTTAAAGAAAAACAAGTTTCATAAATTGATTAAAAAAATACTACTTTAAACATAACTTTAACTATTCGTTTGAAAAGGAAACATTTTTATAATGAAATACATTAGCTTTGGTATTAACTAAATAAGCTTATTTTATAATATCATTACAGGAATTGCCTAAACTGTGAATTCTATAAATCCTTTGTGAGTCAATTGCAATAAATATGGTGTCTCATTTTCAGCACGCATTTGAAATCACAAGTAAATGGATGCTTGATAAGGAATCAAAGACATTTTTACATTTGGCGATTTATATTTTTATTTTGAAAAATTAGTCTATACTTGTTATATATAAATTAATATAAATTTCCTTTACGGTACAATATTGCAGTTTATTTCAATTAGCCACACCAGCAATGCATTTCACGCATTTATTAAGTAATTTTAGTCAGGAAATCATCATCATCATCAGGGAAGTGAATGATAATAACTGCAATAAACAATAGAGTAACTTACGATAACAGTAAATGCCTTTTACATTACATGCATTAGAAATGTTTTATTTACAATTTATTAAGCATGTTCAAGTTACTTTTAACAGGGGAATGCAAACAGCAATCAGCATAGATATACAAACTGAACACAAATATTAATGTTCTAACTCTTTCATCAAGTGTACGCATCAGACTTTCTCATTAAGACTACAGAAAACAATCCATTTCCTACATTGTCATTGATGTTATATGATGTTCATGTATGATCCATATCGTCCTATTTATGATATATAAAACTGACAAGGTCATCTAATAAATGCAGGTAGCTGTGCGCTCTGTACATTGGATTAGTCATGATAGTGTATTTACAAGTGTACTCTTTCAAGCTGCCGGTACTTGAAATGCCCAGAGGAGCATTTTTCATTCCTGTTCACCTAACCCCAAAAGGAAAATAAGGGAACGGGAAAGTTGGTCATCTTTGCAAGATGCTCACGGTTAACTTTGATATTTTTCAGAAGAGCAATCGTATTACAACAATTCCAAGATTACGAGGAAATCCTGAAGCTATCCGTTCATTTCTTGAAACAAATAAGAAAATAAAAAGTATCCCAACAGAACTAAAAAGTTCATTCCAGATCTATAAGCACCCCTCCATCCTGAAGCAGATTAGAGGCTGCTTCAATTTCATTGACACATCTTCCGACACCTCACATTAGCGTCCTTATGTTTCTTGTGGTGTTGCTTTCAGTCAGAACAAACAAGAAAATGATTGGAACAAGAGAGCCGTGAACAAAGTTTACCTTATTGCTGGAAAGAAAATTCATAGAAAAATTTTTTCCTGCAAAAGGGTGGACGTTTCCCCCCCTATTAACCTGTTAAATGATCCTCTCTTGAACGCGAATGAAATCTTTTGTCTTCCTATCTTATTTTAATTTAAAATATTAAATATTTAGAGATAAGAATGTAAAAAAATCTTATCTGGATAATTTATATTGCCAAGAAAATTTGAATTATTAACCTTTTTTTTGGGGAGAATGAGGATTAGAAATTTTAAAGGCATCGCATAAATAAACACTTAAATTGTCAAGTTATCTTGATGATTTGGATACATAAACTTCTGTCCTCTGAAATCTTCAATAAAGTGCTTCCACCTATTGAGAAAATCGTAAATTAACTTTTCAAGAGATGATTCGGGTATGAAAAAATGAGATGAAGCAGAAATAAACTATATATATATATATATATATATATATATATATATATATATATATATATATATATATATATATATATATATATATATATATATATATATATATATATATATATCCCGAGTAATAAATCAGCTGCCCGATATTATCTCCGGCATGGAAGTTAAAATGTTAAACCTTATTTTCACAATTCGAGATTATATAAATACCTTTAGATCTACACAAATTTCATAAATAAGTATCATCCTATAACATTACCAAGAAACGAACAATCCCTGTATTATACTTAAATCAAGTAATAATTACTGAAAAATTAAAAAATAGCAAGAGTGAGTTTATATAAAGTGATTTCAGGTAACTAATGTTTACTTAGAAAAACAATAAAAAGGATATTTTTCTAAGAATTAAAATAAGGGTTTGAAGAATCTGAGTAAAAAGTCAACTTTAAACGTGATTGAATGGTGCGATGTTGGGCTTCCTTTGATTCCGTTGGGCTTCCAATTAAATTTTCTTCTCAATGTCATTGACAGAAAACTAATCAGCAAACTTTCTTAGCTGATTCCCGTGTCCCATGATTGGTGAATTAGTTGTTAGCATGCAGATATGCATTGCATGCCTCTTCAAGTTACGTGTTTAGTAAATTCAGAATATGTGTGTATTACTCTTGATGGAATTTTCTTACATTTGTGGAAACTCAGAACAGAATTTTGTAATTTGTATGTGATCTCATACACAGTCTCATTTTTTATGAAGTAAATGATATTTTTAATTTAGTAATAAACATTAGTGCTTCCTGGCATAAATTTTAAAAACTATGCAACATTAAATAAAAAATAATGAATGCGTGTGTGTGAATATTTTAAATTATCCAATTAGATCTTTAACGAAATGAAGGCAGCAAAACAGTACAACTTCTGTATCACAACAAAACTAACTACGTCTATGATTGAATTCTTTACAGTATAAATACTGTGATATTAAATATAAATTACAAAAAAAAATAAATTTTCTCATCAAAAAGTGAACTTTTATACCTTATAAATAAATAAAGAAGCATTTTGAAGTTTTAAAATAGGGTATTTTTATAATACTTAACTTGCGAAGCCAAAAATTTTTATGCATCATAAATTTCTTAGATTTGCACTGAAATACGACTTTTTAAGTATCCAGTTTTAATCAATTTTAACAATTCATAAAGTTTTCGTATTCTGATTTATAAATTTATTTTAAGAGTCCAAGGCATTCAATTTACTAACTCATTATTAATTTCTAAACATTTAATTAAGTGTTGAATAATAGTTTTAAATTTTGTCAAGAGATGTCACCACTATAATTTTTGACGTTCCGAAAATTCTTTACATGTCAATGAATGTCATCTAGAATGCTTTAAAATAGAAAGAGAAGTAAAGCATAGAAAATTATAAAATACAATAATATATTAAAATCGTAGACCAGTTTGCAATCTAAATACAATAAGCAAAAGGTTAAAAAAATTACATTATTCATCAAAGTTCATGTGTAAAATACTGAAATAATGGGAACATGAATCACAAAATAGTCATTTTATAGTTGATTATAATTTTTAAATATAGTTTAGATTTTAAATTTAATGGTACAAATGTCACAATATTTTTGTGACCCAAGAATGTATATTTATTTGAAAATATTAGATAAAAGATGATTTTATTAAATTGGATTCCAACTTCTGCGTTTTGCTTTCCCATTTGTCGTGAAGGTGTTGAACTATTTGAGTTTAGAAAATTAAAAACGGGTGATGTTAGTTGTGAAAGTTTCCTTTGATTTCTCATAAATCTCTCCTAAAATCTTTCGTAAAATTCGTATTAGATTAATGAAAATTTTTTTTTTAATATAAACTATAGATTCCCCTAACCCATAAATATCATTTTATCCAAACATACACTTTTGAAAATGTTCGTTATGTAATCAATAAAAAATAAATGAAATCAAATAAAATAAAAATGTACAGGTGTAAAATTTGAAAAATCCCTCAAAAGATGTTTTACTCAAAAGCCCAAATAAACCTATATTCTTTCCTAGCAAAACCGGTCCAACATCTTTCCCGGACCCTTCATAAGAGAACAGTGTACCCGGATGTCGGAGAAAAACATGGATATAGAAAAAAGCAATAATATTTAATTTTTTCATTTATTATTACTTCTTAGTTAAAACTGTTCAAAGCGTTTACCGGCACAGTATATCACAATGAAATATTGTATATTCAGATCACTAAATAATCTATTAATTATAATTTTAAAAAATAATAGTATTTTAATTTAAGTTTAGAAAGGCAGTTCTTTCCCAGAATATAAATGAAAAATTTCGAAATTAAAAAACAGCATTCAATAATCCATAAAAAACACATTTAGCAAATCTTCTTTCTTGAAAATTTTTCATACGTTTCCTATTAGATAATAGAGTTTGACTTATAAAAGGAGGAAAATATATATTCCATTAAATTGCCTATGTATTACAATAATATATAGGCATATTAATGGAATATATATCTTACCTACATATTAATTTTTGATATAGTAAGTAAAGCATAGAGGATAATGGTTTGCGAGGGAAATCCAACTCACATGCAATTCAAAACACACAGAATATTGCTACTATTTGTTAGTAATTGCAGTTTCAATCTGCACCCATTTCAGAGAAGCATGCTGGTGAAACAACTCACTCAGGCCACAATACGGTTAGCGAAACTGGACTGAATATTGTTAAACTATTTTCACAACATTCCGGATAATTCATTGGCATAAGTGAATAAAGTAGATTCTCTTCATCTTATGTTCTGAGGCTTCATTGGGTAACTCATGCACATAACTAGCATTACAGCTGCAAGCATTGCTGGTAAGATTTCTTTAGCGTAGTAGCGCTCCACATCGACATGGGAGAATTCATAATTGGAATCGACCTTATGAATGGAACTTCTTTAGAAATTATGAATCTCATGAATGGAACTTCTTTATTGGGGACAAACTTTCTTTAGGTCTTCTGTTCTCAAGATTCAAGGCAGATTTCAAAGAAGCGAGAACAGTTATCAATATTGTCAACAAAGTTTCGCTAGCAATATCATTTTAAAGAATCATCATGGGACATGCGAAAGAGATACATTTCATGTGAGAAGACAATCTTACACCTTTCATTAAGCCCAGTGGACCCCGTGTACAGCTGAAATACACATTCGGAGAGGCAAGGATTGCTTAAGCAGCAGTCAAGAAAACGTATCGAGAGCATAGGATGAAATTTAACAATGGTACATAATAGGGAAAAATCTCAAGATTTTTCTGCCATTCATTTTAGGCAGATGCAGTTAGAGAAATTGAAAAAACAAATGCATGTTGCAATGCTTGACACTGGATCAGCAGACTTATCATGTTGTCATACGAACAACTTAGAACAAAGAATTTATTCTTAGCTGATCATATTTAAGAATCATTATTCCTAATTATTGAAATAATAAATATTATTTAATTATATATTAAAAAATAATACTATAAATATAATACTATATTTGAAAAAATTAAAATAAAAAATTATTATATTATTTAAATGATCATGGCTAAAATCCTTATTAGTAGTAACTTTAAAAAATAATGCAAAGTATGATTGAAATTTTAAAATATAATTTCGGTTATAATTAATCTCTGCTTTTCTTAATCCATTTATATGTATCTTTACGTAATTATTATATTTTGAATTTTAGTCAATGAAATGATTACTTTTGTCGAAAACCTATCGTAAGCAATTGATATTTAAATAGTATATTCATACTTATGTTATCGTTTAGAAAAATGAAATCTTAATTAAATAATTAATCATTTCTAATTGTTTACTATTCAAAATTTATAGTTAACTTAAGTATGTCTATATTTAATCAGGGCGTTATTTCAGAGAAATAATATTTATGTTATTTGTGAGATGCATTTTTACACGCACATTATTAGTGTACTTCTTCATTCTATCGTGAAAATGTTTGATGAATGTCTAACAGAAATGAATATAACTTCCAATTTTCACTCATAATATCTGAATGCTATATATACATATTGCGCATGTGTTTAAAAATTATAATAGCATTAATTCACACGTTGAAGACAGAATGTACATGTGTTCGCAAAGCAAACACTTTCTCTAATGTATAAATACTTCAATTTGCGTTAACATGATTATAATTGCTTTTCTCAAATGTTTTGAAATCGCTTGGCATAATCACATTATTTTGATTTCGTAGCAGAAAATAAATTTGCTTATATTTGATATATGTGTAGAAATCACAAAAATTAGATTGAAAACAAATGTACATTCATCTCATATAATAGATGATTAATTTGACAAAGTTAAAGAAATTTGATATTTACACGTCTTAATTGAACTTCCTTAGAATTGACTTTGAAGTTCATTTTCTTTTGTCAAGCATACATTTAAAAAGTAAAATGCTTACAATTAGGAAAAAATGTGCTATATTGTTTTTCGGTACGGTACCTTTATTTTAAAATAAAAATTACGCACGCACGCACACACACATGTATGTATGTATGTATGTGTGTGTGATAATTGCATATTATGAAAGTGATAAATTACACTTTATTTTGCTACGTTTCAATTTGCATGTTTAATGGTTTAAGAGTAATAAAGGTACTTCTTTTCGAAAATTTCGAGTTTCTGTCACTATAACTGTAACCGCGAGGGCCACTGTGTTGCCATTCACAGAATCTCGAGCGCATATCTCAAAAGAACTATATTTGAAGTATCATCTTGATCGGTTAAATAGAATGGACGCTAGAAGTGCAGATGTTGGCAAAGTTTTTTTATAATCACCCTGTATATATATATATGATATGAACATATATGGCACAAATAAATTACTTTTTCAAGCAATATTTAAAAAGTGATAATTGAATAGAATGAAAACGATAAAATATTGTTACATTTCACTTTGCATAATTCAATGTTTTAAAAGTAATTATTTCTTAAACAAATTTATTTCTTAAACTTAGTAATTTAAAAAATATTAATCAATTTATCAAAAGTTATACAAACTACTTATAAGAAGAATTATAATAAAAAAAGTTTATTTTGTGTAGTATCGTTATCATTAGTCAAAAGGATAATTTTGGCAAATGACTATTAAATTAAATTTATAATTTTAAATTAAATTTACAAGGGCATTTTTTTACACATTAATAGAAATGTCATAATTACAAAATAGTATTTAACTGTGTTTATAACATCAGATTTAATTATTAATTCAGAAAAAATTTTAATTTAAAAGTATTAAAGTATATAAATAATTAGAGTAAAAACCTTTTTACTAAAAAATGCGAGATAGAGGATTTAAATTATTATTTGTAAATATAACTTATTCATTAATATGATGAAAAAAATTATTTTAAAATAATATTTTGTGTATATTAAATTTTAAATATACATAGATTTGAAACATAATAAAAATACAAAACTTTTTTAAACCATTTCTTAATTTTTTAAATTTTATTCCATAAAATTCATATTTCCCATGAAATTAATTATTAGTATTCATTGTTTTTACTACCAATTTTTTTCAAATAATTATTTTATAACAGATACAAGCCATATAAGACTTTCCAGTTTATTAAATCATCTGTAAAATAAAATAATTTTCTCTCTTTATTATTTTGGAAAATAAGTTTTTGATTGATTTCCATTCAAATTCATTAAAATCTTAGCGATACTACTTACAGGAAATAGAATTAATGCACAATCAATATTACAAGTTAATAATTTTATGTAATTATTAATATCATAAAATTTCATTAAATTTATGGAATTAAGATCAAATTTTTTATTCCATAAAATATAATTTTTCACATTAAATTAATAAATTGTTATTATTGATCGATAATGCTTAATATAAGAAGTTATAAAATGTAATTTCAGTAAATATATTTGAAAATGTAATTGCACTTTTTTCCCCAATTAAATTAAATAACATAATATCGAAACTTTATTATATTACTTAACACCATTAAATTCTGAGATATTCCATTAATTTCGAGATTTATTTTATTTGCATATAATAAATTATTTCTAACTACAATTTAAACCGTAGGTCTAATGAGCACACAGGTGCCAAAAATGACCGTTGAATAACCGACAAAGCTAAGCAAAAACAAATTACCCTGGAAATAATAATTTATTGCTTTTGTAATTGGGGATGTGTTGGAGTTCCGAGAATAAATATTGCGACTTTGCTTTGCCTACTTCATTACCTCAAATCCCACAAACCCCTGAGACTTAAGTCCAGTTATCGAACTTATTCGCTGTAAGGTTCATCGATAATTTTCCACAATCTTGGGAAGTACTTTATTGCTGTCAGAAGGACAAGAACCTATACAGCATTACAAAAGAGCAAATTGTTAGCAAAGGTATAGAAAGTTTAGAATTTCAAACGATATTAAATGTTGGACATAATAGCTAAGATAGCAACTTAGCTGTTTAGTATTGTTAGATATTGCATTCTTATGTCTCCGTGTTGCATATACAAAATAATGTTAAGCAAAATTTTTTATAGCCTCATAGACATGTTTTATGGTTGGTTGGTGTCGCATCCAAGAAGTGTAATGGATCCATGACTGCCAATGAAAGCTAGATTCTTTCATTCATTGTCGTGTGCCAGCTAGGCTGGCAACATGGGGTGCGCTGCTCCACTTTTCCAACTGAACCATATTTTGGTGTGGAGTCCGACTTCCTCAGTACACACATGCCATAGGGACCCGTTTATAGGGTAGGCAACCATTCACAATCCGTTAATACAAAGAAAGCAAAAAGACAGGACAGATAGAGAGATAAAGTACATGCATGCCCGAACCGGGATTCGAACCCAGGACCTCCTTATCCGTAGTCAGGCACGCTGACCACTAGACAAGTTGGTCGGCTAATGAAAGCTAGATGTTTATTATAATAACTTTTTTTATTTTTCAGTATCTAATTCATCCTGTTGTTCATTTAAAAGTATAAACATAAATTTAAATAATAAAAACGACTTTTGACAAGATTTAAATTTAAAAGAAAACACTTTTGAACAGTATATTCAAGATTTAGGACTAATTTGTTAACAATAAATAACTTATATAAAGCCCAATTAATTATTGTGCTGAAAAGCTACATTAAATGGATAATTTTAAAGATACATCCTTAGTAATGAACTTTGTCGAATAATTTTTATAAATAACGATGAATATATTTTAAATATTTATAAGGTGTTTCTAACATATAATTACTGCAACAATAATAATAAAAGATCATATTTATGTCACCTTTAAGATAAATATTTTCCAAATATAACTTAGGAATTGTCAATTCCGGTTTTTTTATGGTTATAATTTATTTTAAAAATTTTTGTAGTAGAGGTAAATACTTATAAATATTCAGCTGGCAATTTAACCCATTAGAGTTCCCTGCTTTTTAGATTAAATAAGATTTCCCTCATTTTAGAAATTTAACTTAAGTTCATCAGTAAAAATAAGTAATTATTCCCAATTGTAAGGAAAATTTTTACGAATATTTTCTTTGATTAATAAAAGCAAGCATAATTTTAAATTAATGATTATTTTAAAAAAGTTACTGTAAAATATCGGATACTGCTTTTTTGTTATGAATAAATAATTAAATAATATGCAAAATTTCTTGATAATTTTAACTACATAAAATATTTTAAAGATATATTATTTTTTTTATAAAAAATACATTTTGACGCAAACATTATATATTTGTTTCCTTTATAAGAAACTTATGACAGATCGCTATATATATATATATATATATATATATATATATATATATATATATATATATATATATATATATATATATATATATATATATATATATATATATATATATATATATGTATGTATTATCGTTTTGAATAAAAAAATACTTATTAAAAATTTAAACTTTATTTACTTAATATCTATGTAAACTTAAATATTCTGAAAATAGATAAATAGGAAAACCTGCAAAATAATTATAAATATATGGAATTATTTTAGTTTAAATTAGAACCGTATATTAGTTTAATTTCTGAGCAATAACATTATTTTTAAAATTTTATTTTCAATTTATTTTCACGATTTTTGGATTAAAAAACACATAGTTATTTACATTTGTCTTACAAATATTTTAATTCTTTCAATATTTTTTATTATCATTTAACAAATAAAAAAACCATTGAGCATAAATTTATTAGTTTCTGCCTTTTGTGGGAAAATTATGAAATTCAAAATATTTTCATTCACGTCGAAAAGTGGCGAATGAAAAAATTTGGAGATCAATAATATTTTTATTTCATGGAACGCAATAACTGTCAGTTAATTCGTCGTCGGTTGTGGCGAACATGACTCACCGTAATACTCGGCATGCACATTCTTTCTGCGAGTTATATAAAACTCGGTATTCCAGAACATAAAATAGTTTTTGTCACTCGCGTAAAATGATGTTAAAGGGATCCTACAGCTATACAAACGAGAAAATCGTGAGCACTTTAACGGTCATAGACATTAACTTCAGGTTTTCACTTCATTTACCATATTTCAGAAACATCTACCGAACGCACAAAACAATCTGACAATTCACTAAAGGTTGTCGTGAAATATCAATTAAATAGTATAGCAAGTCATTAAAAATCAGATTATATGAAACAATTGTAGTTAACTTGTTTCTGGAATATTTCGTTTAATTTTAAAGGAAAGCTTTGTCTTTAATATCCTCAGCATATATCATAAAATGAATTTTTCACGCTTAGAAGTTGAATAATAACATATTAAGAACAAAGATTTAAAAAAATTGCTGACAACAACGAAAAACACTGTTTTTCCTAAAATAAACATATTTTTCCTCATACAAAAATGTAAGTGACTTAGTTAATACTGTAAGTATTAAATCTTTAGTAATAAATTAATTGATATAGAACGCACTATTCTGTCTATTATGTTGAATCGGTTCTATTCATTAAACAAAATTTAATAAAACATATGTCATCATTTATCTATTTCCTTATCAATTTAAAACAGCAGATATGCATTAGATGGTTCTTTTGAAATTCCTATGGTGGAACAACAGGAAACAAATCATCATTAGGATTTTGTTTTCCTTAAGATATTGTTAAAACAGCTTTCAAAACAATTTGGCAGACCACAAAAGGTGCCAGTCACGACATACATTTAGAAGATCAGATTACTCCATCGAAATTCTATGTGAAGGATATCTTCTTCGTTTCTGGATTCACCCATTTAATTAAAAAAACAAAAAACAATTCCCCCCCCCAAAATAACTATGAGCATATCAATTTATTGAGTGTCTTCCAATGAGATTTGAAGTCGCACGATGTATGGGAATAAAAATTAAAAAACTTTCAAACAACGACTAAAAATGCTGGTTTTCAGAATGCAGAAGTATGTTCTTTACTGAGAGAATAACGTACATGAATAAGCTAACAATATGAAAATTAAATCATTAGATTAATAAGAGGGTATAATTAATGCCGATAGATTTTCAAATTATTTCTATGCATCATACCGAAAGTTTGTTTGAGTAAAACACGTGTTGTCGCCATTTACCTACTTCCTTAAATAGTTTGACACTTCAGAATTTCATCAACATCTGAAGTTTCGCTGCTGGAGCAACAACATCGAACACAAAGCACCTCTTGTGCACCTGAAGGTTGTCGACAGAGTGTGTAAATAGCTTCGGGAGCGAAAAAATTAAACTCGAGGCAAAAATTGGGGAAGAAATGGAGTGGCAAGATGAGGTCGAGGCGACTGTCACAGCCTCAGAACACCTCTTGCTCTTCTCTTAGGAACTCACTCGTCACTTCCGGCATAGATTTGACTCACAGAGGGGCGAAGAAAATTTCTAGGTTGTGTTAAAAACGGCTGTTTCGAGTCGGAGGAGTTTTCCAGAGAACTTCCTTTTGTGAATATATCCTCTTCTTGGTAAGTTGCAACTGAATTCTTTTTCTGAATTCTTTTTGAAAACCCGTTTGAAATTCTACCGGATTTTATGAAACACATATTTTGATTTTAAATTATTCTTTAATATTTTCTTTTAAATTGATGCATTTATTTTATTTAATGTCATAAAATAGAAACATATTCAAATTTTATTATTCTTGCATATGTATCCTCGAACTGAAGAGTTGTTATCTTTCAATATTTGAATTTATCCTGTTTTGGGAAAGAACTAAACTGTCTTGAAGAAAAAATTTAAAGACTTATATGTTTTATTAAATTTAAATTAATTTTTTTACTAGTTATTTTCAACTCTTTCCTTTGTATTCTATTTTCTTAAAAAAATTAGAAATTAGAAAAAATGATTATAGTAGTAAAATAAATTTTGGAAAATATCACTAGATGCGATAACTTTTATATGTAATAGATTAGATTCATTATTATTGATTATTTTACTATTTTACTACAAGAAATCGAAAAAATTTAATTTAAAAACATAGCTGCGTTATCTAAATAATTTGGTTAGGCAATATGATGTTATCCTTTTACAATAAATCTGTTTTTCTATTTCTTGAATAATTTAATTTATAATGGCAAAAGTAATTACGATGAATTAGTTTTTATTATTTTAATTATTAAAATATTAGTAAAATAAATTTTACTAATAGATTTTACTACGGAAAAGAAATTATAAATTGTTCGTTTATGAAACATTAAAAATAATATGTATAACTTGCGAAATCGTAAACGTTTTCTCTTGACATTACATACCATTGATCATTATTAACTTAATCAATTTATCGATAAAATGCAGGATTTATAGGAAAAGCTTTAAAGTTATTCAGAAATACTTTTAAAAAATAATGCTTTCAGCGAAAAAAATATTATTTTTTTATTCAGAAGATAATGACAATGTAAGTAATAAGCCTCTAAAAACTGAATACCTTAAACTGTGTTTTATTAGAGCAAAAATTAGAAAAAAAATGAAATGAATAAAATTATTCAGCAGAAATTAATGAACAAATGTTTAAGCATATTTTTCTCTCATAAACGTATAACATAATTTCGTTTTTCAGAATTTCATATTTAACCAATGTTGTAAACGTAAGAATAAAAATTAAAGTATACGGAAACACAAAAGTAGTAATCTCTCAATTTCAATAACAGGGAATCTTCGTATAAAGTTATACTTTTTTGTTCAGAAAGAAAAACATAAATGCTTACCTACACAAATAATTGATCTTTCATGTACAAGAGAAGCGTTATACATAAATTTCTTTATTTTTGAAAGAATTATTAAGCACGATTCTCTG
Source organism: Latrodectus hesperus (assembly GCA_037975125.1). NCBI lineage: Eukaryota > Metazoa > Arthropoda > Arachnida > Araneae > Theridiidae > Latrodectus > Latrodectus hesperus. The sequence continues at coordinate 38,447 of JAJQOW010000513.1, forward strand.
AGATGTTTTTTTTTATTATTTAAAACTTAAGATAAAATTGTATTTGAAACTGATGTGAAAAATTCTTAGTTAAGTTTAATATCTGAATTTTGTAACTGCTATTTATTGCAATCTCGAGTATAAAACTTGAGCTAACAATTTCTTTTGATTCTTCAGATTATTATTTTCCTCATTTTTAACCCCAGAGAAAATATAAATTTTGATTTTTCTTTAGTAAAAACAAATAAAAATAAAATTTGATGCAATTGATGTAATGTTTTGCTTTCAATCGTGTTAAGTTTCCTTTCATTAATTTTTCTTAGAAAAAAAATTCCTGCGTAATTTTAGAAATTAAAACGTGAACAAGTTAAAAAGACGATTTTAGTATTTTGAACTCGAACGGAATTTTTTTAAAATTCTATGCTTTTTTATTACAGAAAGTTCTTATATTTTACCTGAAGGTTTGTTCATAAATTTCATTGAAGACGATGAAATATTTCTGAGACCCACTCTTTCAAATTATGGAACTAAATATTTAGGCATTAGTTTGTAAACATAATATAAATACTGGAAAAAGATTGACAAGTTTCTTCTCATAAATACATAAAATTTTCAGCATTATGATAATTTATTATAAACATTCGCTGGCCATTTACATTATCTATCATTAAAAACATATAAATTGATTATCAAGAGAAAGAAGCTATTTCAACAAACATAGATGAAATACTGAAACCAAATATTACCTATCCCCATGGTGACAATCCATTCTAATTTTTCTTGTAGGTTTTACAAGTGTAGATACTTATTTAATATAATTAATTAATATATTAATGTTTTGGCGAAGCTTAAATGTTTTCATGGCTATGAATATTTTCGTCATACAATTTTTTTACTATACATTGTTTCCACAATTTTAAAATCCCAATTCATTTTCGCTTTATAATTGGTGAGATTTCCAAATGAGTAAAAAGAAACTAATGATACAAAATATTTAGAAAGAAATAGTTAAATATTTTGTTATACACTAAATTTTTCTATTTATAGTAGTTATATCATGAGTTACATACTCAGGTATAATTTTCTATTATGTATCGTAAATAATAATATAAATTAAAGATTCTAATTATCACCATTTATAAAGTCCTATACTTTTTTAAAGTAATTTTTTGATAATATTGTAATTGTTTTCTCATTTCTCCTTAAATTATAACTATTCAAAAAGCAGGTTAGAAATATATTTGCTTTATATATTCGAATATACAATGTTATTATGTTATTGGAATATTATACTATGTTAGTTTTAGATAATGAACCTATAAACTGCCAAGTGATTTACTCCATTCAGTAAATATATTGCCTTATAAGCCACATCCGTCAACTATATTTATAGGTAGTGGAAAAACTCACTTTATACCGTTACACATAAATTCGAAACGTTTGTTACATTAAAAAAGTGGAGGAACTTAACAAAAAACTTTTTCACACGTTTCTACTTTTATGATTATGTTTTATATACATCAATAAAATACTTATTCAACTCATGCGCCAAATATGGAAGGAAACTTATATCAGGATATTCGTCTTTGACTAGTTTAAAAAAATGTTTCCCTTAATAATTATTTTTAACCTTAATTAAAGCTGATATAAACTCCCTGGAAAGTAACTTACGCTTCTGTATAATTGATATAAAATATTCCGCTTCATAACTCCTTTCCTTTCAAGAAAGAAGCTTACAATTATTTTCCTCCGTTTAAGTGTCATTTGTGAACGACTGTTGAGAGTAAAGAAAATGTAATCACGGCGGGATAAACTCTGTCTCCAGCATAATTTTTCTTTAAAAAATAATATTTAAAAATTTTCTCAAATTTTTGATGAAGAAGTATTTTTTTGCCTATTGGAGAGTATGTGTTTCAGTTCATTAAATATGCCGTCAATAGTAAACACATTAGAACAGAGATTAAAAGAATCCTTACTTCAATATTTATAAAGCTCGTTAGAAATTTTTTAAGAATTCAACACATTTCATTCGACTTTGTTATAGCAGATTTATAATTAAGACCTCATATTGGGGTAGAAACAGCTTTTTAACAAAGACAAATATATTGTAAATAGCTAATAATAAACAAAATGAGTAAACTAAATGTGCTTTTCCAAATCGTAATTTTTCACCAAAATCCGTGCTTACGTGACTCCCTGGAAGCTAAAACCAGCGAAAATTGGGAAGGGAGCTCCTGACCCTATGGTATTCAATAATTCATCCCCTTTTTCATCAATCATTAAAGGTTGTCTCATTTCCAGGCGTATGATTCACTCTCAAAATAACAGGAAAATTGTTTTCAATAAGAATATATTTTTATTTAAAATATCCTAAAAGCTATATTGCTAGGGAAATGATTTGAATTACAAGAGTTAACCAAATTATGCACAAAAAATTTAGTTCTTTCATCCATAAAATACTTTATAGTTGTGGTCCACTGGCAAAACTTTTTATGCGATAAAAATTCTATCACAGGATTTTATTACTGATTAAAAAATACAAATAATTATTAAGAATGGTATTCTCTTCGGAAATTTCAGTGGTCATAAGAGAAATGAGTAACATTTATTAATACCGAATTAAAATATTGCTTCAATCCATTGATTTTCTTTATTAGAGGGAAGCATACAAAAATTACTTTTTCTTGTTGGGATTGTCATTGATATATTCGCATTTTGTTATAAAATATAAGCTACAAAATCATAAACATAGGTAAGGAAAATGTTCCTACTCATTGATATACATCGGTTATTTCGATAATTGAATTAACAATCTCCTTCTAGTAAATGTACCAAAAATATTAGAAATCCAGATCATTGTTATGTTTTCCGTTGAGAACTAATAGCCAATGAAGAGGATCTGATCTCTATTAAGATAGCTCAATCATGACGAACAGTCTAGTTCTATCCAAGGCTTGGTCTCGTATGGGTGACAGAACAATCTATTCTATCCTCTGCAGAAGTTTCTTCTAGCCATAACTCTTGCCAGTGGATCCCTTCGCACGTGGCCTCTGTGGGAAAGAAGCGACTGATTCCTTGGCAAAGCATGGAACTTTATTGACCTTAACACCTGGCGTTTTTAGAGATCTGTCAAAAGTCCATTCTGCGATAGATTAATGTTCTCTCCCATCTTATGATTGTTATGCTGGCAGAAGATGGACGTTCTGACACTTTTAAAGGTAATCGCATGCAGTAGACAGCATTATGAAGACTGATATGTGGAATGTCTTAAAGTTGACCAAAGGAAGGTCTTCCCCATGTGCAGGGAAGGCAACATCATGCTTTTTATCCCTGGTCATCTACTTTGCTGCTTTAAGGCTCGAAAAAGAGGACTTGTTTTCAAATTCTCTTCTCATTTCGGACATTTTGTCTCTTCACGGTTTTATGGATGCGATTCAACTTATGGGCTAATCAGATAGAATAAAAAATAACAACAACACATCACAATTTAAAAATTTTAAAAATTATTTTTACATAGGTTTATGTCTGTAAATTTGTATAAGGTTAACGCCGTTATTATTATATAATGACTATTTTACTTCTGATTGAAAAATTTGATTTAAGAAGAACGTTATTAATACTAAAGAAACAATAGCATACTTTATTTTGCTAAAACTAATTTTGGAACAACTCTGTAAGATCGCTTTCCGCATTATCTTAAAGAGACATAGGACGGTGAAATTTAAAAAAATCATCATTAAATTATTTGGTTTCACATATTTAAAGTCTAACGAAAATTGCTTTAACATATAATTGATTAACATATATAACTACATACATATATAATTTGACGACATATATTCTTGACTAATGGATGCTTTGAATAAAAATCTGCTATATAACAGGATTTCAAATGGATTAGATACGCATAGCTTTACTAACTTATAGTAAATACTTAGAGGTCAAAACATTACTAGTCAAAAGTATTTTTATATAAAAATAGGTGTGAAGAAGAGTCATGTATTCCTTAAAATTTTAGATGACAAAGAATCTAGAATTTTACGCTTATAAGTCGTACGAATATAATATGAATCTATAAATAATAATTTATTTCTAATAAAGATCAATCAGGCAATAAAAAAACATTCATATAAATCATAATGAGTTTTAAATTTATTTTTCAAATTAAATTTAAATTATTCTCAATTAATTCAGAATTTTGCAGATTCATATTTATAAAATATTGCATAAATTTAATATTTTAAATTAAAATTCAGCGTAAAAATAGCTTAGAAAGAAAAGAAATTCATTCTCAAGCACAAGTGCATTATTAAGTACAATTATAATAAAAAATTGATTAAAATATTTCTATGAAAATGCAAATTTCCATTTATACTTTTAGCATAAGAGTAATGAAAACATTTTTATACTTAGTTTTTTAATTTTATTTTCTAAATATAATGCTTTAAATCATCATATCTCAAATTTTTTCTTCCCATATTAAAACAGATCAATTAAAATTATAACAAATTGAGAGATAATTCCCTATTTTCTCAAAAGAATGTATATATATTTTTCAGCTGCTAAAATAAAATTAATATAATTTTTATCATGCATTATATTGGATTTTTAATATTTAACATGTTCTTCATATTGTGAAATATGGAAATAATTTTTAAAAAATATCAATTTAAAATATTTCATTTGAACTTTCAAGCAATAATATATGAGTATATTTTTTATTTTTGGTAACTTTTTAGCAGAAAGAGTATTTTTCTAGATAATCTAGATACAATAAGAAGATTTGTGTTACATAATTTGTTTTATAATTTTGACATTGTTTTATAAAGGAGTAAATTTACATTTTGCGTCATTATTTCACTATTTATTTAAAAATACTTGTAACATTATTCTTTTTACAATTTATTATAAATATTCATTATATTTCTATTTTATTTTCATTTAATTAGTTTCTAATTTATATAGATGCGGTGATTTTCATAGAATTTTAATTCAGAAATATTCCTTCATTAAGATAGTATTCTACCTTTTTGTGTTCACGTATTTCCTATTGCATACTCACATGAAAATCTGATTAATTAATTTTTATTTATTGAATTTAACTCATTAAATGATTGAATTTAATCGTCAAATCAGTCCCATTTTCCAGTTCAAGTGCAGTCCTAGGAATATTAGCATTCTATTTCAAAAGAAAATCCGGAAGGCAAATGACAGTTTTTTATAACATGCATTCTAGGCATATTATTAAAAAACTTCGAAATTAAAGCTAAACCCGTCAATTAAGAAAAATCACATAAATATTTTATTCACAAAGAAACTGTTCTAATAACTTTCGGAAAACTAACTAAGAAAACTTAAAATTACGTTTACATTTTCCTGTGGCTGTTAAAATGAAAAACTATCAAAAGTTTCAAATAACAAAGTATACACACAAGAAACACGTTTGTGACATCCTTCTGTTTTATTAGTAAATTTTCAGTTTTAAAAGCGTGAAATATGTTCCTGTCTGCATACTTTAAAAGGACACTCTTAGCTAAATTTACGGAAATGTAAGTAAATTTTCTAAATATAAAGACTGGCGAGAAGTTTATCAGGTAACCTTTCATCTGTTGAGTTAGTTGTCGGGGTGGTGAGCCAAGACTTCCCGTGGAAATGTCATTTATCAAGATGTAACCGTCCCTGCAAAAAGAAATGGTATTCTCTTTCCGTTTGGATTACTATATGACTGAAAAAGAAAATTTATAGTTAAAAAAAGAAAGCATTTACTGCAAATATTTTAATGATAACTTCTGTCTCATGTACTTGTGTCTATACACTTCACTCTCAACCAGTATTTTTAATCATCCTATCGCAGTTTATATTACCTCAATATGTATTTTTCTTAAAATATCTTCCATAAAGGAGAAAATATAAAAATTTTAAGAATTCAAAAGATTTTAAATAAAATTACGTGATTTTAATATTTATGAAACACCGGAGTTTGTGAAGCATTTGTTTGTCGTGTGAAACGAACTTCCTTTTTTTTAAATTTAAATCATTTATTTGAGAAAAATGAAACTTATTTTAGTTACTTCAGTCTTTTAAAGTTATTCATATCATGCAAAATGAGTGATATTGTGAATGACTGTGCAACATATTGTAGCTTGCAGACTCCGTTCATAAAGTACCAAATGCTTCGTGAACAATGGTCTGCAGACTCCATCAACGTTTCTTCTAGCCTCTCTTAACCTTCTCAGAAAGAATATCATAAATCTTTTCAATACAGCAGTTTTTGAACCAAAGAAGCTCAAGCAAATTCTCCTCGGCTTCAAACCTCGAGCCCTGTAATAAGGATCACTCAGTCCTTACATATTAATTATAACCATTCAAAATGTTGGTTTTTGAGTTTAAATGAGAAGCGATGTCAAAGTATTACTCACTGATTCATATCTAGCATAAGAAATAGTTGGGTATAAATATTTGTTGGATAGTAAGAATTTAATAATAAGCATTATGATGCAGATTGTGACAAATGTGTTGATTCAAAATGAATAACTTGATATTATGATGAATACAAAGGATTCCCAAGTAAGAAGGAAATATTATTCAATTATGATTTTTTTGTCAGAATATATGAAAAATTCCCTAACATGCATACAATTTTTAAATTTATTAAGTAGTTAATAGAAAGTGAACTTATTGTAACTAAAGCCCAGTTCCCTTTTGTAAAACATTTAAGAAAAATGAAAAGAAATAATAAAACAAGAAAAAATATAATTATTATGTATGTGCATTTCTAATATATATAACAGGTTATCAACATAACCGAGAGCAATATCCACTATTATGCAATACATTTAAAATCAAAATATATTATGAGATCCAAATATATGCAATAAAAAAGATAACTTTTTGCCCTTTTTCATTTCAACTGTTTAACTAAGGCTCACTTTAAACCTCGAGCCCTAGAGAAAATTCAGCATATTATTAGTTAAAGCTTGTTATTAACACAGTAATGCATACTATTTATTATTGGTCCTTGTGCGAATGATTTTCGATGAAGCATAGAAGGAAAATGGAGTTGCAAATCATAACAAAAGAAATATCAGCAACACAAATAAAAGGAATAGCATTTTAAGGAAAAGTTAATAATGATTTTAATTATTAAAAAGAATCAATAAAATATTAAACTATAAATAAAATCATGAAAATAATAAATTTAAAAATGAAAATTTATAAATAAATGGGCTTTTTTCAATATTTTCAAATTTTTATTACAATAAATATATTGGTTATTTTGTAAATTTAATTCCAAAGTTTGTTATTGCAAAATATCTCTATTTATTCAAAGTAATTTGAATTTTAAGAATACTTGTGTTTATTTTGCAGGGCGTCAAATTTCAAAACTTGTAACCATGTCAATGACAACGAAATCTATGTCTCTAAGCAAAGGTTAGTATTATTTTTTATTGTAAGATTTTCATATTAAATAGAAATTTAACTGTCTTTTTATGTATCTAAATTAGAAAAATGCAAAACTGCAAGTATGTATTACATATGATATAGTAGTAAAATGAACATATTATTACATCAAGTACACAAAAAATGTTTATTAGTTAAATGGAAAAACTCCGAAGAAAAATAATAATAAAAGAAACTATAAATGGTTTTGATGCATTACAAGCAATTAATTTAATGCTTTTAAGTAATTATTTTATTTCATTTGTTGCATTTATTTACTATTTACTTTAAGAGATAAATGATTTGCATATATTTTGGAACTTACGTTTATTTGTAGTACAAGGTATTTTTGATTTTTTATGAATTTATGCAAACTCTATTTAAGAAGTTGAAGAAATTAGTTACGCACAAAAAAAAAAAAAAAAAAAAACAATTTTGTGCGTTTTAAGTTGACTTTGACTTTTTATGAGAGAGCACGTGTTATGAAATCTTTTCTCTTTTTGAATCATAGATTAACATTTTTAATTACTTATTAATAAAAATAAACTTTACATAAATAATATTTTTAATTGCAAACATTCTGCTAAATGTATAAAAAATGTTGTGATAAATACGGGTGCTACAAATTCCAAGTTTCAAAAAACTCACTAGAGATGTGATATAAAATATTAAATATTGATTTTGTTTTTAATAAAATTGCATTTCCCTTTTAAGTTTTAGTTTACTAAAAATCTAAAATTCATTAAGAACCTAAGAGTTTGTTAAGTGAAGATAAATACGAAAGTTTTTCTCTTAAATATTGAAAAGAATCATTGAAAAATAGTAATAAATATTATTAAAATGTTTTATGCCCTTATAATGTTTCTCTCACAGTCTAAATTACATCAAAAAAACATAAAATGATTAATAAAAAATTTGTATTACCAAATTAAAAACCGATACTTAAAGAACAAAATTTAGCTCAGAGAGATTAATAGAAAATTGCTTGAATTAATAATTTATTGAAAACATAACAGTAGTTTTGAAAGGTTGTTAATGTTATTAGAAAAATTACGAATACTTCAGAAATTTTCAAGAACTTATTTTAAAGGCTTATGCTATGCCCGTAACAAAAGCAGTAAACTGTAATTAATAATACAAATTATGTAACAGAGTGGCATTAAATACATCAGTGACTAAATTATTTATATAAACTACGTTGATAAGGAAATTAGAATTAGTTATATATATATATATATATATATATATATATATATATATATATATATATATATATATATATATATATATATATATATATATATATATATATATATATATATATATATATATATATATATATAGTATATATATATATATATATATATATATATATATATATATATATATATATATATATATATATATATAAAATACTTCACATATTATGTTATCATTACAGAGACTAAAAAGATAAGAAATTTCATAGTTATTTCTGATAAAAATTGTGAAAGAACAAAATTTCCATTCAACCTTAATATTGATCTCTTAAAAATTAGAAATATGAAGCAAATAAATTTAAGAACATTCCTCTTGAAAATTTGAAACACATCTTAACATGTTTTTAAATTATCTTAAGGTATTTTAGATATTAAAAACCCAGATTCAACATAAGCCCAGAAGCACTATTGGGAAAAAAACAAAAAGGTTGCCATAAAAAGAGCAAAAGTAGCTTTATTTAATTCTTTTTACATGTCTGCTACTTTAATTTATTTGGTGTTTGTTTGTTCAATCACTAAATGTAATAATCATATACAATATTGCCTTTTATGTGATTATGACCGTCATAAATTTAAAGTATTTGATCACAATTTATAATATCATTTACATAATTATAAATTGTGTCATGAAAGTTTTACTCTATATTAAATAATTTATAGAATTATAAATCTAATCTATGTTTGCAAAATACATATAAAATATACATTACTGGAAGATTTGATGGGATATGTGTTTAAGATCTTAATGTATTTGAGCGGTAAGAAAACATGGAATTTATATGTATGAAAATTCTCGATTTACGTTACTTAATTTTTAAGAAAATATCCATTTCTTTGAATAAAACCAATACCGACTAACTCTGCAAGTTATCCATTAAAATATTCACAAGAACATTTTTAAAATCTTTCACAAATACAGAACGCTACACCTAATTTTAGAATTCTTTTTAGTTCCAAACATAACAACTTCTTAATCGAGAAAACTGATCTATAGAACTTCTCCTCATCACAAGTGCAGTTTGAATAGTTTTTCCTTGTGTTCTAATTTCTCTATTGGATGCCACATACATTCATATTGCTGATAGAAATTTGATAAAACAGTTCCATTAGATCTTGATGAAAAGGAAACTTTTCTGTTGAGTTTCTATTCCTTCAGTCGATATTCTTTTAACTTGGAACAGACCATCCGACTTTGTAGTGATATTTTCAAAAATTCGCTCAATGAATTTACATTTATGAGAATCTATTCGATGATATTTAGATTATCGTTGTTTATAAAATTTCGATAAAATAGTTTTCTTATATCTCGACATAAAGGAAAATTTCTGTTAAATTTTTTCTTCAGTTGAAACTTTTTTAACATGTAATAATTTCACTTAATTGTGGTATTTTAAGAAAGGCGTTTTATGAAATTCTGATACAAATATTTTTTTTCTAAGATTCCATCAGTTCAATCAGATCAGTTCTTAAAATTACTTGTAAGATTCAATCAGAATAATAATAACGTTAAGCAGTTATCTGGTTAGATTTCAGTGTATATATATATATATATATATATATATATATATATATTATTCGGTATATATTTGTAGTATGTAAGTAGCAGCTTTAAAACGCTTTTTCGAAAAGTGTTACTACTTTAACACTTATTAAATCTTGGCTGGCATTATATCCAAGATAAGAACAGATCACATAAAATATTTTTTCTGAAATACTTAAACAATTTTGTATTTTTTGTTGTGAATTTTAATTTGAAATATTTTTTAATTAGCGTTGTCTTAAAATGATTGAATAGTAAACGAACGTAAGCATAGGGAAAAACGTAAATATTTAATAACGTTATTATTACAACTAATCGATTTCAATTTAATAGCTCACTGTTAATTATAATAGCAATGATTTATTATAGTATAGTGTACCGTAAATAGGTAAAATAGTATTGTGTACCTATATCAGCAAAAATATCGTTTATAACAAAATGTTTCTAAAATCTTACTTTAAGTAAAAGATTTAAAATTAAAAATTATTTCATTTATTCTTCATAATTATACATAATTTATTTATTTATTTCATTCTAAATAATTCTTTTCTGTATATAATAAAAATGACTTCAATGCTACTTATTTATTTATTAGTGCTTGTTTTTAGATTAAAAAATCTTTCTGCTTTATTTTGTGTATACATACATATAAGCAGGCAAATAAATAACTACTTACCTGTTGCAAATTTTTAACATTCATTATCCTATATTTGAAATAAATGAGTTGCCAACGTCTTGGTAGAACAAAGATACTCGGCATCGATCAAGTAAAAATAGCAACCGCGTGAACGAAATTGCTGCGCAAAATAATGCTGTATTTCTTAGTTTTAAAGCTATTGGATATAAATCATTTTAAATCTTCTAAGTAAATTTCCTGGATGATCAAATTCCACAACATTGAAATATTGTTAAATGTTACTTATTTCCTAAACCGCTGTGCATTGTTAAAAATCCTTATATAACAAATAATAAAACTGAAGTTTTTCAATCATCATTTATTCATGACATGCATTTTGTAATGTGCCAGATGGTGCATCAATTTTTTTTTAAATTTTGCTATCATCAGTTAAATGCTTATGGAAAACTAATTATCTTTCTAAAGTGATTTTAGGTATAAGTGTTGGAATATGAGCCATATATTTTTATTACCGTAATTTTAAGTCCTTTATGAGTATTTATCCAAATTATTACAATGAAACATATATGAATACCTTATCAATGCATTTTCTGGAAATCTATGAAAGCGTCGATAAATTATTATATTACATTACATTTCCTATCGCTTCTGTAGAATTAATGCTTTTAAGCAGAAGTTTTCACTTTAATCAATCAAATGAAGTTGTTAGTTAAAATAGATGCAGTGCCTAACATTTTCCTTTGCACACAGCAGGAACTGGAGTAGATGGACGTATCAGCAGCCAGTATCAAAGCCGTCAGTTTTGGTTCATGAGAATTGTTCGTTTTTTATTTTTTCTTCACAAACCTGTATCGACAGAATCAAATCCAAATATAAGGGCAGAATTTATACATTAAATAACCAGAAACTGGGTATTTAATGATAATAAACAATATCATGTTCTTAAAATAAAGTGTTTAATGCACGAGCTTTGTTACTCTGCTGAAGATTACAAGACAATTGCTTGCATTTCTGGCGTTTAGTTAGTGTAAAGAAAGTTAATTTATATAAGTACTTCTTCAATATTAAAACCAACATTTTATTTAATTTAGCATGTACTTTTTTGAAAGTAATAATCCATACATTGTTGAAATATATTTATAAATATTTAATTTATTTATTTTACATTATCTGTACTAAAGGTGGAAACTGCTATTTTTATTACATTTCACAATAGATGCATAATAATCTAAATTCTGTCCACTGAAATTTGAGCATCAGTCAACAAAACAAATAGAAAACAATTAACAAGTATGATTTATTAACTACACATAATATATTGTATTCAAACGTTACATGAATTACGAATGAGTATTAAAATAAATAATTGAATGAAAATGACCATAATTTAATAATATGTTATTATACAATTTTTCCTTAACTGGTGCATGAAATCAAAGAGAAATAAGAATATTCATTTTTATTGGCTTACATGATATATGAACCACAAAATCAGTTGATAAAAAATAAAGTATTTCAATAAGAATATTTATATATACAAACATTATATTGTGTGGATCAACAAATATAAATAAGCAATATTTACTGGAGTATTTGTGTTTGATTTAATATGAATCTCATTGATATTTTTAAGATCAATGAGAATCTTTAGATTTATCTTTCTAAACTGTAAGAAACAGATAAAAATTTATATTCACATGTTAATTACATTACTTTTTTTAAACCATTCAAATTATGGGAATAATAATTTAAATACATTTCAAAACAAATTTATATGATTTAATTTTTAATGAATTTAAAAATATTGAGGATGACAGCACTTTTTAATATAACTGATAGACCACGCATAATATTTTGTTTTCAAAAAAGTTTCTTGTCATTTTACTTTATTTCGCAATTTATGTATATAAAAACTTTTTAAAAAGTAATCATAAAATTTAAAAAATAATCAAAAAATGTGATAACATCATATGTAACTTGAGTATTGTAGATTATAGAATAACTTGAAATCGGTATTTTATAACTGTGTGCTGTATAAATAAATAGATTAAAACAGTTTAGTTACTTAAAATAAATGCTTAAAATTTATTTGTTACATATATTTTGCTCTAAATATTTTAGTAAATCAGTTTAAAGCTATATCGCTGTTCTTAAAGTTTATTATGTCAGCAAAGTAATTTAAGTTTAATTTTATAAGAATTATTCACGCACACACACGATTTGCTGTTAGTTTGTAATAAATTATTAGATTAATTTATTCATGCAGATTTTTGCTTAGAAAGAGATTTCAATAAACTTAGAGTGTTGTAATTTAACATTTAACTCAGAATAAAATGATTTTAAATTTGTATCATTGATTGAATCAAATTATTTATTTAAAAATTGCTTGTAATAAATTATTCTAAGGAATTTATTAAGGTATTTTCTGAAAACTATTTAAGTTATTAAAAATAAAAAATTCTCTAGAAACTCCAATTATGTTTTGGGAATTATTTTAATCATGATCTAAGCATTTGCTACAATTTTCAGTGACGACAGAGAAATCATTTTCTTGAAATTGCTATTGTGTAAATTAATTTGATCAGAATAATTCTGCTCTATGTTCTGGATATATTTCTCAGTGATAGCAGAATATTTATTTTCAGAATACCGTAATTATATATTCGTGTGAATCATTTTAATCAGAATAATGTCTAAATACTGCCTGAATAATACTGTGCGCTAAATAGTTGCTACAGTTTCCAATGATGACAGAAAAATTACTTCTTGAAAACCACTATTATGTTTTTTAAATTATTTTAATCAAAATTTTTACAGCATTTTTCAGAGATGGCAGAATAATTATTTTCTGAAAACTGAAATTATGTTATGTGAATTATTTTAAACAGAATAATCCTGCTGTTTCAGTAAATTCTCTATCATATTTGTAATTTACTTTAATTAGAGCATTGTTTTTTTGCTCTAAATGCACATATATTCGTAATATGATTTACTCATGTACTACAGAATTTTTCTTTCTAAAATATCTACAGATAAATTGAAATTATCGTTCGAACTCTCATTTCCTTAATTTTATTGCAAATCGTTCAAAAAATTCTATTGTAAATTAGTAATAAATGCATTTGAAACATTATCAAATTTTTAGTTTTGCAAAAGCAGTTTTTTCGTTAATTTAAGCTAGAGCAGAGATTTTATCTTGTCATTTGAAGGTGCGTTTATACAGTTCGTATCAGAAGAAAATAAAAGATTGTCTTGCGGTGAAGAATCATGAATCATTCGGTAAACACCGTGGCATACTTCGCCATTCAGGGAACAGCTAATACACTAAATATAGAGTGAACCGTATCAGGCGTCTCGCCTTATCCCTGTCTCTTCTTTCTCGGCTTGTAGCGGGGTTTGCCAGTAATTTTTTTTTAAAGTTTTACTTTGTTGAATGGCATCGCGAGTCAAGCTTTATTTAGCATACTGTGCTTAAAACGGTTTCCCTTTAGTGTTTTCCCCTACCTGATTCTCTTAAGGTGCAATGTGAATTCGACTGTCTGGAATTTTACTAATAAAAATCGGAAGACACGGTTGCAGTTACGAATGATACACTAACCACGTCATGAGAATCGAAATAAATTTTTCCCCTGGCTGTAACTCATTTCATGTTTTGTAACTGTGTTTGTGTTAAATCCCTGGCGTCCAAAAAAGAATGACTAATACAAAATAAAAGAAAATATCTCTTACAATTATTTCACCGTACTTTAAATACACAATATTTTGAATAAAATTTTTGGTGATTAGTTTTAAGACATGGTGATTAGTTTTAAAAGGATTATTAATTTTCCATACTTGCGTAATTTTTTGTTAAATTTTTATTTATTTACTGTATTCTAATTATATTTAGTAATAATATTAAACAGATCAACACAGACAGCAGAGATTTATCATTACAGAAGTGTATACGGAAAAGTTAATAAATAAAAGGATTTTAAGGATTCCATAAAAAAAAATTGCTTGTGAATCGAAGTCAATTAATCTCAAACCTAATTTTAAAACTTTTAAAAAACAAAATGTTAATTCATAGAATAAACAAAGACTACCTGATAGATAAATTATGTAATTTGATAATGAAACTACACGCATGCACTGCTTTTTTTTTGATAATAGTGTCAATTCACAGTGTCGACCCGATAGTCAAGATGTTAGCACTCTTGTCTTTAGCTCAACCTTACTGGGTTCGCATTCATTTCGGGTTCAATTGTAGTGTACTTTCAATTGTACCACAAACCAAATCAATCAATTGTACCACAATGTTTTTACTCTTATACTGCGTTAATATATGTTTACGTTTTCCTTCACTAAAGTATATATAAAAAGAAAAGGGCTCTCGCACTAAAAACAGAATACAAGCGTATTCACAAAATATAAAAAAACTTACAGTTAATTATTTGTGAAGTCTCAAATGTATCAAAAACATTCAAAACCAGAAACTTGTGATGAAATGAATTTTCTTTAACTATTGTGTCTTCCTCTCTGAACTTAATTACCATGAGAAAAATATACATCACTCTATAACTAACTAACAAAGATTAATTAGTGTACTAAAGTTGAACTAATTAAAAATGTATAGAAAGAGAAACTGCAAACACTAAATATCAGCCATAAAATGGCTGTTTTAAAGTAATTAGTACACCTTCATGATAAATAACTTCATATTAAACATATATATATATATATATATATATATATATATATATATATATATATATATATAAATATAAATATATATATATATATATATATATATATATATATATATATATATATATATATATATATATATATAATATATATATATATATATATATATATATATATATATATATATATATATATATATATATATATATATATAAATATAAATATATATATATATATATATATATATATATATATATATATATATATATATATATATATATATATATATATATATATATATATATAATATATATATATATATATATATATATATATATATATATATATATATATATATATATATATATATATATATTTATATATATATAAATATATATATATATATATATATATATTTATATGAAATAAAAAATAAAAAAAATTTATATGAAATAAATATTTATATGAAATAAATATATATATATTTATATATATATATATATATATATATATATATATATATATATATATATATATATATATATATATATATATATATATATATATATATATATATATATATATATATATATATATATATATATATATATATATATATATATATATATATATATATTTATATATATATAAATATATATATATATATATATATATATTTATATGAAATAAAAAATAAAAAAAATTTATATGAAATAAATATTTATATGAAATAAATATATATATATTTATATATATATATATATATATATATATATATATATATATATATATATATATATATATATATATATATATATATATATATATATATATAGAATTAATAATAGTTGTTTAATAATAATACAATAATATTATTAATTCAACTGTGAAATGAATCAATGAACAGTTCCTCCTCTTTATTCAAGATTTATAGATTATGGAGATGGATTATATATATATATATGAAATTTTAATGTAATCATTATGTTTCACTTATATAACTTATAAATCTTGAATAAAGAGGAGGAGCAGTTCGTTCATTCATTTCACAGTTGAATTAATAATATTATCTGCATTATTTAAGATCGTTAGAAGCAATTGTTTAATGTTACACTACAGCAAGTTAATTTAAGACTTAAAATAAGCGTTTTGTGGTTAAGAAGCTTTTGAAGAGACTCGGGAGAAATAATTGAAATCGTCGTAAGCTACTTTCGCCAAACGTAGCGTCCAAGGTCAAACACGTATCGTTGACCCAAACAGCTAGAGTTGAAAAAATGTTACCCCAAAATAGCTTCACAGCACTTTTTGTTTATATTTTTGTTGAGTTCAGGGCATTTACTAGCAGGTTAAGCGAAAGTAAATTTTTCACGTTTATACTCATTTGATATTTTATGAATAAAAAGATATTTTTTCGATTTAGTAAATTTTAAATGAAAAATGGTTAGAATTAATTCCCATGATAAAATTCAATGTAGGTGCTTAAAATTTCCTTAAATGCAAAGCATCTGATTAAATGATATATTATTGAGATCCTTCATGGTACTTGTATAAAATTCCGTTGACCCGGAAAGATAGTTCAAATATTACTAATATAACACGGAATCGTTGCATATTATTCCTCAAAGCATATTTAATGCAAATCAAAAGAGCTGTAGAACATAGGATTAGAAAAAATTGTTGAGCAGTTTATCTGCAAAAATAAAGGTATTTTAATTTCATTAATAGCAGAAAAATTTTGTTTAAATGAAAAACATAAAAAGTATAACATTAGAGCACCCTGCAATTGTTGTTAATTCCTTGGATCAACAATAAATTTTATTTAGTCAAAATAGCAATATTAGAATCTTCCAACCAAGTTTCTTTTAAAATAAATGCCTATTTGTCATAAATCTTAACGTTGCAACGCCATGTTTTGTCTAACTACAAGTAAGCGCGAAGTTACATATCATGCTAATTGAATCATTTGCCTGAATCCTAGAACCTTAAAAGTATTAAATCACATTCTGCGCTATAGGATAAGAGCTAAATTTTTATTATTGTTGGCCAAAAAAACAAAGAAATATCTATTAGAGCTGAAATCTGCTGTTTAAAGAAGCAAATAGTACATCAAGATACCCATATATTTACTATGAGTTTATAGTTCACTATTGTTGGAGAAATATCATGTTATTTAGCTACACATTTTTTCCTGGTTGACGGTATTTTACAAGTGTACCTATATTTTATACATGATATATACTTTTAGAATCATAACTATCCGGGAAAATTCAAGTCTACTTATTACATTTTTGAATTAAATAATTTCTAAAAATTTGTTTTCAGAAATGTCTGTGGAGGAATCTTACAGCAAGACCAGTGTCTCCTCAACATCGATCAGCAGCAAAATGGAATCTTCTGTCAAAAGCAGCAGCATCATGTCTTCTTCTATTGGCGACACGGACTCTGGAATGTCGTCTCTGGTCAGCAAAATAGATTCCGACCTGGCCATCTTGGACAGCGCACGCGATATTGCTGCCGGTTATTATCAAATTTATTCTCTTATAAAATTCATATCAATTAAATACTTTTAGATAATTTCTTTCATTTTACTTATATAAATTAAATAAATATTACTAATCTAGAATTTCTAATATTTTTATATAGATTTTACATAAAATACTTGGCATAAATATTTATGACCAGCTAAAAAAATAAAATTTCATTAAAAGCAATGAGACTTTATTTTTAGTGGGTCACATAAATAGCTGAGGTACTTAGAGCCATAAAATAAGTATCCATATTCTTTATATTTTAAAAGAACACCATTTATCAAAATTAAATGTAAATTTAATTTATGAATCAAGGATGACTATTAATCAAATGTCAAAAATTATTTATTATTGAAAATATCTCCTGCGAGCAACTCTAAGAATTATTAATAATGAGTGACTCGACTAAAATACTTGGTGTCTATTGAATGTTGGACATATATTTTGAAGTTTAAATATTAATAAATTAAATTTAAATGAAAAAAATTAATGGTTAAATAAATTCAAAAAAGTTTTATGGTCCTTTTATCTCTAACTTCCACATGTGTGCCCTTAATCGTACGAAAAATTTCCGGAAGATAGTTAGTTTCATCCCAGGTAACTTTGAGTTGTTGGCAATCACGTCGGCTTCGGTAGTTAAAATCTTTGCCTTTAGGTCTACAATGCTTAACACTTTTGTGTTCCGTAAGCAATATCCTAGACAAATCATCAATTTAATGTCACACAATTCTATATCAGATGAAACTGAGTATAATCCCTCTTCCTGTCAAAATACATGTGATAAAATACTGGAAAAACAAAGAGTCTATAATTAAAGATTATTTTCAAAAGAACTGTTTATGAAGTGAAATTACAAAATCGGAAAATAATACATGTTTTATTACATGAATAAATATTCATTTGCTTATACCTTCATTATTTTATGATGTATTAAGCATGGATTCGTGTTAGATGTTTTATATATACTCCACTTAGTTCAAATTTAATAAATATAATTAATAAACTGTTCAAATCACTTGTTGATTGTTTTAGTGCTCAGTTTTAACTGGATAGTTTGAACGCCATTTCTTAAATAGGGAAAAAGTAATCATTTCGCTCAGTTGGGTTGTTTTTCTAAGCCTTCTTGTTGAAATGTTTTTTTAAAAATTTAAGAGAAAAATATCGTTCTTCTAAAATTCCAGTGTTTTAAAACTGCAATACTAAGCTAAAACTTCCAAGATCAACATCTTCCTAGAAGAAAAATGCAATTAAAGAAACGAAAATATTTGAACAGTCACAGTTTGGTAAAATTATTCCTCAAGATGCATAAAGACTAACACAAATATTTCAGTCAACCCAAAAATGTTAGTCTGATAAAAGGTCGGTATGAAATCCCTCATAAAGCTGTAAAACAATCTGAGTTTTTCTTTATCTGGAAACATCCATCGAAATTTGAAATCATCAGATAAAGAAAAGTATAAAAAGTATCGCTAATAATTATTTGTCGTTTCTAATAATATGATGTAAAATTACTCTAAGAAATTTTATTTATTAATGAAGCATATCGTTTTAATGAATACCTAAACAATAAAAACAAAGGGATGTATGTTCTATTGAAAATATTTCGGTATTTCTTGAAACTTTACTACATTCGTAAAACATTGAAATCTTATAAATTGTTCGATGTTTTATAATTTGGGAAAATAATAGGTATTTTTCATATCTAAAAATTTATTTGCATGTTGGATTATTTGCATTCTACATGTATCAAAGAATGTGGTTAGCAGTGAGTAGGTAACGACATATTTCCTAGTATCTAAGCTTTGAGATGGGCTCTGCCAATTAGGTGGAAGTTTAAAGTGAAAACCAAGCACCCCCAATACTCAATCTGCCTACTCCAGAGGTATCATTTCATTGGGAGGACATTGCTACCACCACCTGTATATCATGCTTTTCGGTTCAGTTGGAATTTTAACACACGGAGAATGAGAACGCTGCTTTAACCAACGACGTTCTTAGCAACATTGTGCCATAGCACGCAATAAATTATTCAATAAATATTTTTACATTTTTTAAAATTTAACGTGTATAATAATAAACATATAGCCAATTATTGGGAATACAATAATTTCAGACCTGAAAATGTCATCTATGGAGAAGAGTTCTTCCGTCATTCAAAGCGAAGACAGTTTTTCATCAAAAAAGCTGGAATCTTCTTCCTCCATCGATGTCCAAGAGTCCAGTAAAACGATGTCCATGTCTTCCACCAAAGAGGAGATCAGCATGTCCAAATCTCTAACCAAGTCAGAATCGATCTCTTCAGAAATCAGTGAAGAAAAAGTAAGTCATTGCTCCGTAAATTATTCAGCTTTCCTTCAGCATTCAGCTTATTGTCTATGCATTTCAATAGCTTAGTTCAATTTTTTTTTTCCTCTAAGTCAACGAAAATAGTCCTTGCTGCATAATTTAATTAGTTTTCATTCAACTTATTAGCCAGAAATTTCAATGATTTTACTAAAAAAATGTTTTTTTAATAAAATTATAAGCGTTACAAGATTATTAATCTCTAGATTGATTCCAAGCTGACTTGTTACGATAGTCAGCGTTTTTTGTTTAAAAAATTCCTGTAAGCAAGTTTCAATTCAGGGAACATAAATATTTTTTCCACATACGTAGGACTCCAAGAGTATTAAATCGTTTCAGTTTTAATTTTTCTCTGAGTTTCAGATAACTCACGCTTACTTTTCCATTATTCAAAAATTTATTGGAGAAATTCCCTCAAAATCTAAATCTATTTAAAAGTTACAGATTAAAAAAAAAAAAAAATTCTGTTCGTAGTTGTATCCTATTTACACAAGCCTTTGTTAAATTTCCTATTTTAGAATATTTATACATTATATTAATAAGAAATAGAGAATTCATGTAAAAAGATTACTATTTTTATTATTCCAATATACTCACTTTATACAAATTTTTAAGAATTTATTTAAACTATAAACTCTTTTATTGATGAAAAAAGTATAAATTATACAGGATATAAAATTAAATACGTATTTCAGAAACTAGAGCGTTCGTTTTCTGAACTAAAAATTTAAAGTTATTTCAAATTAATTATAAATTTATATTTACTAATACATTTATTATTAAATATAATTTATTAAGATTATCTATGCTGATATACATTATTAACTTTTAAAATATCTGAGTAATAGGTCCCTAAAATTATCATATAAAAAAACTTTTTATTCAGGAGATAATTCGCATGATAAAAGTCTTAATCTTTCTCAAATATTTTTCGAAACATATATTTTAAGGCATATTTTTTGACACAGCTATTTTTTAACATGAATTCAAATGAAGTGAATGTTTTTTTATTATATTGTTCACGCTTTTTTTCTTTAACATCTGCTTAAAATCAATGTGCTTACAAAGTCTGTAAAATTATTGTGTACAATATCTTTTAGTTTTATTAAATGAAACCTCTCATATTCAGTCCCTTTCCCATACAAACCTATAGAAAACCTTTCCTTAAAAATCACAGCATGCTTTCCCATTGTTGCATGCTTGAATTTTGCTGCATATATATTTCAGTAGCTATGTGATCTTTGCAAATTGTGTAGTTAATAACACTAATTTAATTTTTTAATATTTATAGAAATAAATTTAGCAGTAGAAAAAGCAAAGCATTATACCCATTTAGCTGGTGATAAATGTATATTTTTAGCATCAAATCAGCTCTAAAAGAGGAAAGACGCACACATATCTATTCTTTTCTTTCCCAAAACAATAGGGATTTCAAAACAATGACGAATAATAAAGAAGACGTTTCCGATCGAAATGGTTGCCAAGTTACCTGATTTAGACACTGAGCTTTGCTGTCCACATATTTTTTTAGAAAGGAGTTTATGATACTCATTCCATAATACTCAATTGTTTTTATGTATATCTATCTATCTATCTATTTATATATATATATATATATATATATATATATATATATATATATATATATATATATATATATATATATATATATATATATATATATATATATAATATTTTTATATTACAATATGTGCTGATTGGTGAAATTCAAACAGGTGAGAAAAGCGAAAGTATAAGAGAGTGGAATGACCGTTTTATTAAATAATTGTAGTTTATGTATTCCAAACTTTTTATGCCCCACAAAAATTTCAAATTCCTTAAATCAACTCTAGAATTCTTACAACTAAATTTTATTCCATTATATCATAAACCTAGGAGCACTTGCCTGTGGTGTATGATTACTTCAATCTTTTACCGTAAAGGTTTAGATGAGTATTCATTCTTAGAAAAGATTAGACAAGTTTTTATTAATTTTCAGATTAATAGTTAACAGATAGTTCTAATTTTTAATGAATATTTCTATTTTTTTAAAATTTAGATATTTATATTGCATATTGCTACTCTTATTGCATTTTTAGAAAAACATATCTCGAATTCAGACCAAGAAATGTTGCAATGATTCTCATCATATTGTCCAAAAATTTTTTTGTTTCGATAAATCATTGAGTTTTACCATTAAAGCCAAACATATTTTCAGTGCACCATTCGTTTGTAAGGTAACCGTTAAAAGTGAAAGTTAGAAATCTTTCTTATTTCAAGAAGTGAGGAGATTCCACACGGAGTCGTAATCACTCTTCCTCATTTGCGAAAGCAGTGAACCACTTGCGACTAGGAAACAGTAACCCGAGTCCCTGAGCGCCTATTTATAGCAGGAGGTCGCCAAATGGAATGAACGCCCTGTCAGTAGAAGCTACTGGAATGTCGAGTAAAAAGAGAGTCAAACGTTCTCTTAACTAGATACCTTCCACTTCAAGGTTAATTGCTTTAACGTATCTGATGAAGACGCACCTTTCTTATGGAAGCTCTTTACTGTTTTTTAAGACAATATCTCCTGACAGAGACAATCCAATCCTTGTACTTCCTGTGAATCACAGGAACATGAATTATTTGAAAAACGACCCGTCTTCACTCATGATGAATAGACTTCATTTAACTAATACGCATCTGAAATCGACAGAAGCTAGTTTTTCATTTTATCTATTCACTAATATTCAATCGCGCGTCCTAGAATACTTTTTTAGAGGAAATGGGTTATGACATGTATGTTTAAAGATCTTCAAAATTTTAATTAACAATCGTTAGGGAATTATAATACATAAAAATAACCTTAATTAAATATTTATTAGCCTCAAAAATTTTGAAATTTTTTTCGGGCTCTGTTCCGAATCGCAACTTAAAAAATTCTGCTAAAATTGAACTGGTTAAAGAAAAGGATGAAAATCAAAATTGAAGAATTAAACAATTGATTTGGTTAGGTTAGACAAAAATCGATAAATTTTCAGTAGCCAACCGGAGACATTTACTAAACACAACCATTTCGTAAATTTTCAACCTCAGTTAGGTGACAAAGCGAGTCCCTGAGCTGGTGCACTCAGTGAAGCTTAAAAACTTTTAACTATCTTAGATTGTAAAACCTTTGTGAAAGCATGTTTAGCATGATATTCTTTGGCAGGATTAGGTGACAAATTCCTTACTACTAGCTACAAAAAGTTCTGGATTTAATAAACATTTAAAAATAAGATACATTTTTATTTTTCAAGATGCATTCTTGACAACTCTTATTATTCTTTTTGATCTTATTCATTGTTTTTAAGCAAAAAAGTCTGCGTCTCCACTAAGCCAGAAATAAACGCTTTTTTAATTTTTAGTAAAAATAACTTACTACACACACTGATTAAAAATAAAGACAGTTACTCTAATAATTCATTTTTTATTTCATTTCTAAGACGCATCGGATTCCATGTAGATACGGCACCCTTATTTTGGTGAAAAAATTGGCGATAAAATTTGATTTCTGGTAACCCTGTTATTTTAGTACTTCAAATAACATAGTTTTAGTATTGCCACTTTGTTACTTACATCTTAACGCGTATCTTTGCTGCAAAAAAATTGCCAAAATATCAAGGGGTATCGAGAATAAAAAGTTTCTTAGCGAGTTTTTAAGAAGTGCTATGACATCAATGACAAGTAACATAAAATTGCTTATAAATTATCCATGGGAATTTTCGGGAGAATGTATGCTTCGATGACCAATAAATTGTAACAGATCCACATGAAAATTTTAATCCCGAATCAGGATTCTGGTTCATGAATCTATGAAATAATTGTTTTGCTTAAAGATGTAATATAATTAATTTCAATAAAATAAATAGAATGATTCTTACATGAGGAGAGTTACGTCAATTTAAAAAAATTTATTGACATTGATGAAAATTTCGATCAATACCGATAAAATTATTATTGATATAAAAATTTAAGTACTTAATTATTATATAATTAGTATTAAAAAGTATTTAATTAAGCTAAAAATACTATTTTTATCACAGTTTTATATTTAGAGCTGTAATAGCTTTTACAGATTAAAATTCGCAAAAATCAAATTCAAGGAGAAAAATTGATGTTCAAATTATAAATACCAAATGTATAACAGGCCTCAGATTTAAACTTATTCAGAAGTGGGTGGATTTAAAAAATTATGGATTCTAATTTCTATCACAATTTATCAGAAATGATTTCGTTAGGCGCTTTTATTAACTTTTTTAATAAATTAAAGGATTTATCAGCTTTATTAAATTAAGACATAAAAGATTCAGATTGAAAAAAGAACATTTCCTTTCAACTGTATGAGTCTCAAATATTTTTCATAATTCGTAATATGTCTTAGTTTTTTTTAAAATTTGAAAATTCAAAATTAGGTATTTTTATTCATTTTTTAAATTTGCAGTGAACTGAACTAAATATTTTGAATCAAATTACTGAAAAATAAATCGTGAACTTTTTTATATCAAAATACAGTATTCGGTTAATTACAAATTAAAGAAAAAGTGATATCAATCTGTTAATCTGATATGTACTTTAATGATTTAAAAGGTGGACTAAGGTTTTAGAAATTTTCTATTTTAAAACACTTTAGAAGCAAGCTTTATATTGATAAACCATGGATTCCTTTTTGTTTATTTTCAAAATATTTGCTCAAATTATTTCTAATTTTACTATTTTTAAATTAATATGGTTATGATTTAAAATTAACAAAATTATTTTGTGTGGAAAGTAAACTTTATATTGAAATCAAAGGTTTAACTAAACTGAAATTAACTTCTCCTCTTCCTTTAAGTATGTTACCACCTCTCAAAGGTAATTTATGTTTCATTTAATCTTATTACAGATATTGGTAGATATATATCATATAATGCTTTTTATTTTGACTTTAATTTTTTTCATGCGAGAATATAATTCTGAGTAAATAATTTTGATTTTCCTTTTATTAATTAAAATTATTTCAATTAGATATTTACTACGGAATTAATTATAACATATCAAATTATTTAATAAGCTTTAAATCAATATAATGGCTAAAAGTTTAGCGAGATTTTATTATATGCACTCAAATGTGTTAGCCATACAAATATAACTCTTTATCAATACCTTCAAAATTAATTGCTCTACAATTGGTGAAGTTTATATTTTAATCCATTCTCTTTTATGTAATTATTTATATAAAATATCAAATAATAGATATAAATGTAAAGGAAAAATTATGCTAAGGGTTTTGTTATTGTTTATAGTAAATTTGTGCATGGAATATTTTTTTAAAAATTATTTGCTTACAAATTCTATTAAATTAAAAAAACATTTCTTCTTTCTCTGCCTGTGACCCATGTTTGACATTTTACTCCACTGACATCCATTAATTCTTATTCACAGAAGTGAAACACCAAAGTAACCAATCCTGGCCTTGAATTTTCAACCCGAAGGAATTTCGTCCGCGCCTTCTTTTTTTCCCATGCCACCCCCTTTCCTAAATATATTATATAGATACCATTGGTTCTGATTATGTTTATCTTTATATCCAGACCCTCAGTATCACGGAGAGCTAAAATCACCGTCGAAGAACTGGCCAAGAAGAAACAAAGGAGGCTCGGACGAAATTCCTCCGGTGGTTTCTAATTACCTCTATTACATATGAATTGCGACAAAAAATTATGTGATATTTGATCTTAAAAATTGTTGAATAAATTTTATATGAGTTTCAATACTTGCTTCTTGAATATCATTGACTTCGGAGATAAAATTTTCGACGTCTCAAATTTTTATTTCATTCTGTTGTTTGTGAAGTACATGTGCAACCAAAAAACGTAATTTTTTTTCCCAACAATTGGGAACCATATACCAAATACATGGTTATTACTCTGATAAGCCATTTGCTTATCTTTGGAAAAATTTTTACTTCAGACAGTTATTTCTTTACTTTTACACCATAGAACAATAGACACTTGGGGCTCATTAACTACAAAATATTGTGCAATTATCTTAGATGTCCTTGAAATGTTATTCTTTTTAAATTTTTAATTTAAAAGGCTATTTTTATAGTCATTAAAATAAAGAATTTAAATCATTATATTTAGTTATTTTGGTAAATAAATTTTGCCACAAATGTTTTTAATTTTATGTTTCAAAACATTGATTTCAACATTTTAATAAAAATTCCGCTTTTTAATTCTCATTAAGTAGAAATAATATAAAAGATTTGTAAGAATAATAGTAAATACAATCAATTTAGTGTAATCAGTGTCATTTTTCTTGGACAAAAAAATTTTACATTTGTAATCTTTTTCTTTTCAATAAAATCACATTCGTATGCTGCGAATATTAATTTAGTTTAATGTAAGTTAAGCAAAATGGGTTATGCACCAGTGTTAGACATTTGTCTTTCAACAATTTCAAATTATTAACGCACTTCTTTTTCAATCATTTCTTAGTTACAACTTTTTAGTTATAAACCAACATTCCAAATGGAAGAGGTAGCATTCCTCATAAAAGAGCTGCAAGCACAAAAATTAAATTTAGTAAAATAGCCTATCAAGAATGTGTGTATTATTATAAGAAAGAATTGTGGATTGTCACATTTACTACAGAATTCAAAAATCACATAAAACTCGATATCGACAACTACATTTAGAATGATTTTTTCTTTCTCATCACCGCTTAATTGGGGAATTTCAGCCTTCGGCGCAGCAAGGGGTGAAATTAATGACTATTTATGCAGTGGGCTTCTTGTGCTATGTTGGGACTTGTGGTATAGAAGTAAAGACAAACGATAAGACACCCAGATTTCGCTTGTCATCCCCGGGATAT
The DNA here is from genome assembly GCA_037975125.1 of Latrodectus hesperus. Lineage (NCBI taxonomy): Eukaryota > Metazoa > Arthropoda > Arachnida > Araneae > Theridiidae > Latrodectus > Latrodectus hesperus. Next base: position 65,735 of record JAJQOW010000513.1, read on the forward strand.
CATTTGATATGGCGGTCTTTGCGACTTCGACGTGTCTTGTGTGTCACAACCGTCATTAATGCTCACGACGGTTGTTTTATTTTAAGTGGATGATAAAATTCATTACCAACCCAGGACGCTCTTATCAGACAAACCACTGTCTACAATAGACTATCCATTCTAAAATTACTTTGTATTAGTGGCACAGTTAAGCGATTTTCTTGAGTACACACACACACACACACACACACACACACACACACACACACACACACACACACACACACACACACACACACACACACACACACACACACATATATATATATATATATATATATATATATATATATATATATATATATATATATATATATATATATATATATATATATATATATATATATATAGTGCAACAATGCAACAATAAATATAAAATATTTTCTACTACGAATAATAGCACAATGTGACAAGCATAAATTCCTAATGCTCTTTACAAGTGAAATTACACACATAGTGGTGCAGGAGAGTCCCGGCCTGTACAATGTTAAAACTACCGAGTATTTTTTTGGAATACTCGCTTATCATCAAAAGCCTTGTAATTTTGAACCATGGTCAGGTGACACGATGTCACACCTGAGATGACACACTTTTCTCTACAACCACGCAATACCAGCCCCTTAATGATCGTATCATTTTCAAGAAAGCGGTCATAAAAGTGCCTGTTTTTTAATTCAAGAAATTTGAATAGTGCTGACATCTAGGTTTGGTTGTTTGTCGCTCAACGGTCATTTTTTGCACACGAGGGCTAATTAGACCGGGACCTACGGTTTAAAGTGGATTCCGAACCACTACAAACATCCATGCCCAAGGTGGAATTCGAACCCACAAGCTGTTGAACCGAAGGCAAGAGCGCTAACCATTCGGCTGCCAGCTCGGCTGCTGACATCTAGAGTAGTATAAATTATCTCCAATTACATTAAAAGTAGTGCATTGTCATCTGGTTTTTAAAATGAGAAAAGGAATAATTTTCCGACGTACGAAATTGATTGTTCTAATATTTTTTGTGCATTGCTTTTGAAAACTAGCCCGAAAACGAGAAATATGGAGTGAAAGCTCCCCCCATGCATTTGACGGTAATGGAAAGAAAGGAGTTAGTTAGATGTCACATCCCCAACCCACGAAGCTCCAGAAACCCTGGAAGAGAGTCTCTATCATACTCACCGTGGCACTTCACTTTTCTGATTTTTCGAGAAGCGGAGTGAAGTTACTGAGCTTCTGGGGCTCTAAAAGAGGAGAAATTTTTGGATTTCTTAGCCAATCTCAATAATAGGATGTTCAAAAAGCTCTATAATCATTCTCACAGCCAGAGTAATTTTTGATTGACATTGGATAACATTGGACATTTGGATGACAAGAGTAATTCTTGATTGATAATGGATGACAAGAGTAATTCCTGAGTGATAATGAATGACAAGAGTAATTTTTGACTGACAATGAATGAAATGAGTAATTTTTGACTAATAAATGACAAGAGTAATTCTTGACTGATAATGAATGACAAGAGCAATTTTTGATTCTGTCAAAATTTTAGCTATCCAAGTCTATAAGTATTCAAAATATTAAGCGTTTTATAGATTATTAATTACATTTTCCTTCAAGATAATAACTAACAAATTATTCAACCAATACTTCGTTAATCATATAAAATCTTATTCTAGTATGAGTATACTGATATAATCAGATACCTTATTTAGCTCTCTAAGCTCAACAATATCCATGATGAAGCTGTGCTTATTTACACGGATGGTAGCAGAAATGACAGAACTTGTTCCGGTAGTGGGGTATTTATTAAGTATCAAAACGAATCCCACCAAATCTCAATCAGAAACCCCGACGGCTGTTCCGTCTTTCGAAGTGAACTTATTGCAATTAATGTGAGTCTTGATACGGATCTTTCTCTCCCTGGGAATGAGGAAATTTGGATTTTGTTGGACAACCGGAGCGCCATCCAGCATCTTACTAACTGGCACAGAGTCCGTGATAATACAGGAGTAACTATCTTGGACAAGCTTAGACGGCTTTCCTTATCTCGTGAGATTCACTTACAGTGGATCCCTTCCCATGTAGACCATGCGGGTAACGAATTGGCTGATGCCCTAGCAAAAAGAGGTACTGACGAGCCTTTGCTTACTCCGGCGTCTCTTACCTATACTGAACTATACTCTAGACAGAAAGGCCTTGTTCGGTCTGCATTTGCCATTCCCCCCGTGCACAATTGGTACCAGGGTAATCGTCCCGGCGGATCTCTATCCCTCCAGTGCAGCAGACTGGAACAAACTACAATAACTCGTTTTTGAAGTGGCCACCTAAGATCATTGACATTTAACAACAAAGAAAAGGAATTTCCAATTTGCGCTAAGTGTTCCAAAAGCCAAGCCACTCCGGATCATATCCTTGAGTGCTTGGGACTCGATAAAGAAGATCTTCTGGAGCGACCATTATTGGTCATTGATTTCCTGAGAGTGTGCAATGTCATAGACTTGGTCTAGCGCTGCTAGACAACAGGGATCAGCAACAACAACACAGCTCTCTAAGCTATTAATCTTAATATAAATAAACCATTGCTTTTTAATGGAATTTAATTAATGGAGTTTAAAGTTAGCATTATTCAATAAAATTTTACCGTAAGCGGCCTTTATGAGGAAAGCTATAATGAAGATAACATTCACTTATTTAATATCACTTTCTAATGAATTATTTAAGATTTTAATCATTTTATATTTCAACGGAATCAAACCATATTACATATTAAAATTGGTCTTATACCAAATAGAGAGAGTCTGTCCCTAGAAGTTTATAATACATTTTTGTAATTACTTCACAATGTGAGATTTCTTTGACTGATATAAAACTAATCCTTGATATAATTTTAAGTGAATACATGAAATTTTAATTTATGTATACTCACGTAAAATTTATCAGTGTACAATAGAGTTGGAAAATTAGTTTAATGTATGACTCGCATTAAACTATTACATCAGGCTCTAATGTGGAATACTATTATCCGTTTAGTTTACCGTGTTATATATTTTTCATAATAAACTACGAATGTGCATTTTAATTTCTTACAATCGAACTCAAAAACTACAGTTACAGTTACAGTGATAATAGACGCAAATGGTTTGATCATAAAAATTGAGCCTCCTCATTGGATGCATCTCTATTGAATGGAACTTAACCATTGCCAAGATGAAGTCTGCAGCTATTCTGCTGGGAGAACTGCTGTCACCAAGCTGTAAAGTTGTCAAGCAAAAAAATCAGGAAATTTAAATTTAGAAACAATTGTCTTATTACAGTCATGCGAAAAAGTCAAAATCCAAACATTAAAAAGAAAAGAAAGCAATAAAAATTAACATTGATAAAAAGATTTCTATAATGAAAATCTTCAGTTGTCACAAAGTAAGAAGAAAGTTTGTAGTTGCTCTAATTTTAAGTGAAAGTTTGAAGGCCAGACATGTCATATTGCTTTCAAGAAAAAAATCTTTTAACATATTTTTATGTATTGTGTTAATTTAATGGATTACAACATTAACAAAAAAAAAGTAAAAGACTTTTCGGTATAAAATGTTTGGGCTTGTAACTTTATATTCCAGCTTTGAATTTAAAGTTACAAGCGTATTAAAGTTTTGAAATTTATCAAAATTCATTATGTTACTATTTTGAATTTGAATTAGAGACATTTTTACATTCATCTAGTTAAGAACAAAATCAATTTGGTTTGGTTATATATATATATATATATATATATATATATATATATATATATATATATATATATATATATATATATATATATATATATATATATTTATATATATATATATATATATATATATATATATATATATATATATATATATATATATATATATATATATATATATATATATATATATATATATATATATATATATATAAAAGTCTTTTAAAACTGTGAAATGGAAAATTCCCTTATAGAAACATTGATAAGTAGTATGGGTTTCATTGTTAAATATTATGCATATTATAATTTTCTATCGAAACATGCATACAACTCGATAGACAGATGTGATACATCATTTGAACTACTTTTTAATAAAAACTTTTATCAATGAAGAATAAGCAAATACATAACTTAGAATAGAAATATATACTGGTTAGCGATAGCTAGTCGGTTACCAGTAATAAATTTATTGAAAATTAAAATTATTTATAAAAATCATATTTAGTTGAATTAATTGTTTACATAAATTCTTTCTTTGCACTTTTGCATTATTCAGTTACTGTAAAGATGTTGATAATATGACGAACTTAATATTTTAATAACTTCCTAAAAAGAATTCTAATAGCTTTATGGAAAAAAATTAATCTTTATATCATTAAAAATTTAATTTAATCGCAAAGTTGCAAATAACAAAAAAAGTAAGCTATCAATGATGAAATTGTGCAGTAATTAATATTATTGAGAGAAACATATGAATGCAATGAATTAAGTGTGTACCAAAACCAAAATATATAAATAATGAAATAAATTGGATAGGACCTCTTTTTAAATTAATAATACATAATTGTTTATGAATTTTTATGTGAATATTTTCAAAATACAAATACTCTCATAAAAATGATGTAAGGAAAAGTTTTTCCTACACTATTCGTCTACCCCATATTCATTCAGAACTTTACTCTCTGAAGAATTTAAAAGTTGGCACTTGTTTAAAGAACGCACTTTAACACCGCTGACATTTAAACAAAGGAATACAATTTCAGTGACTCATTAACTAAGTAGTTCAGAAAATATCTTTTTGGATCTAAGACAAAAGAAAAGATAGCAATATCCTATGATGTACAACTTCAGCAGAAAAACTTCTTTAAATCAGTACACTTCCGCTTAAAAATCTATATAAATGAAACCCTTTTGCCGTGTAATTTCCCTTTTTTCGTTGAATATAATATTTTTCCTTGAATGATTCCCGTTATAATTTTTATTGTTTTAGTATTTTTACAGATGAGAAACTCCGAACTGAGTAACGCTACATTTCCAAAAGATATTCCAGGATTAAAATAGTGAAACATATTTAAATAATTAATAATATCAAGAAAAAACATTTTTTAAAAATAATGTTTGTTAAAAATTTTCCACTCATTATTCTAATGTCCGACAACAATATAGTACAAACTTTTGCGTAGCATTATATCCTCAATAATTAGTCTCTATTGTATTATTGTTAGATTTTAATTAATATAATAATGCTTACTAACTGAGCTTCTAACTGCTGTCATGTTTTCTAGCTGAAACTGTATAAGCAATTGTTAAATTCTCGCTTGAATAAAAAAAAACTAAAAAAACCTGAAGTATTAAAATTTGTGTTGAAACGTTTTCACTCTGTAAAAGTCATTGACTTTTTTTAGCACTTAAAAATTTTCTGTACAATTATATTTGTTATTAACACAAATAGTCTAAACTTAAAATGCTAACACAATACAATAAATATTGCGATTTTTATGTTTTCATTAAATAAAAATTACAAACTGATAAGAAAATTTTAAAAATTTATACATAAATATAAATCTTTTTAAACGACAGAATATTATGTTTGAACAAGGAGACCCAAGTTCTCTATAATTCACCATACCCATAATTCATCTCTCTTATTTGAATGGCGCAGAATGACCTATTTTGCACTTTGTGTTATCCCACCAACCAACCTATGCTTTGATTACATATAAACATACCAACCAGTGAAATATCATTTCATTTATATAATCAAGGAGTATTGCATTTCAAAATTATTATTCGTGAATTTTTTTTAATAAAGCAAAAAAATTTTAATCAATAGAGAGTTAAAAATTAGTTCAGTAAAAAGTATTGTATAGTTTTCCTTTGATATCCAAGCTTAAGCTTTCTCCAGAACTTAGAAAATACTCATTAAATTTAGTTGTGTAATCCGAACTAACAACCAAGGACTGCAGTGGCTCAGTAGCTTCACGCCGCTTCCCGTAAACTCAGCAAAGTGAAGCATTATTTGCCGCGGGCAGTGGTTGGGAAGGTGACCATGGTGTACTCTCCTTCACTGGGTTGCCGGAACTCCGTGGGTTGGGGACGTGTCCACGTTAATATGTGACGTCCAAAGTCCTTCCGCTGCTGTGGCGTGGATGTGGAGAGGAGGGTTCCAGCTCAGGTGTGGCCTCGTCACCTGACCGTGGTTCAAAATGGCGAGGCACGTTATAAAGAGCAAAGTCGTACTTTCACCTTCGTGGTGCTCTGATCCAAAATGAAAGATGCTCTCTATTGACTTAATTCGGATAGCCAACGGCATAGCGAGATTGTCTTGTCCAAGTGTCATAAGCAACAACAACAACTAACAACCAAATAATATATGCTCTGCCCTTAAATTACCCTCTTCATACATTCGATTCCCCTCTTAAGCTTGGTTATTCAGAATCCACTTTAAGCTGTAGATTCTTATTCATCCTTATCATTCTAAATAATCCCTTATATGTAACAAAAAATAGAAATCGACCATAAAACTAAATCCATTTCTATTAGTTTTTCTCATAGAATATATTTTTACTTTTATTAATAATTTTATCAAATAAATGTTAAGTTACAACCTGAAGCTACAACTGGAAGCTCTCGCAATTTTTCTTGAAGAATATATTTTCTTGAATGAACAGAATGGAGAGCTTCATTAAAAGAACATTTGCAGCTGTGCCTTAGTAGTTGATTGCATTTGTAAATCATTTGTTATAAATTTCACATAACTTTATAAATTCCATAACTTTAGCTTTAAAACGGGATAAATACTTATTTGAAGAAAGTAATTACATGATGCAAATTTTTTTCTGAATTTTTTCGTATAGTGTTCTTTTTAAATTTTGCAAAGCTTTATAATTTGACCCTCTCTTGATTCGCTTTTCATTTGTTTTTATTTGATTCTGTACGTATTGAGACAATAATGAAAAGGGAACATATATTATATTGTGATCCCTATTGTTTTCATTTATTTTTAATTTTCTGTTGTAATTTTTTTCTTAAGATTTCTCCCAATATTCATATCACACAAACTTTTTGTTAGCAAAAATAAAAACGTTTAACAACAACAACTACATGAAACTTTAGAAGCACATCTTCTAAAGTAGTTGTTGTTGTTTACTAATGACACTTGGATAAGCCAAGCTCGCTATGCTATGCGAATTAAGTCGATTGGGAGCGGCTTTCGTTTTAATGAGAGCACCATGAAGGTGAAAGTACGACTTTGCTCTACACACATGTCATAGGTACCCTTTATAGGGTAAGAAAACCATTCATACAAGGAAAGGTCAAAGACATGATAGATAGAGAGAGAAAGTACATCCATGTCCTTATTTTAGCATTAATTCATAATATATTAGTATCAATTTTGATCATATACTAATGTTTGTATCATGGAGAATTTTTAAATAGTGAAAATGAAAACATTTCAATAGCACTAAAATATTATCAAGTATATTGATAAAGTACTCAAGTACATATACATAAAGTACTTCTCAAGGACATATACATCATAATATTATATTAATTTTCTTTATTAATTTCAGAATGTAAATATTGACTACTTACAAGTTAAGACACATAAGAGGATGTTTGAAAAATATTTGTAAACTACTTCTGTTTTTGAATTGCATTGCCTACTAACAGCAGGCGAATCAAAAATTTAAAATTTTAATGAAATTGTTTTCATTCACCTTAACAGAATAATTGCAAAACTCTGTTAATTGCCTGCAACGTGTCTTAAGGCTCAGTGCCAAAAAAGTTAGCGCAAGAACGTCTCTTTACCTGAAGCTCAGATGCATTAGTTTTATGTTGATGTGGCCTTCAGAATACCTGCCAAGAATAAAAGTATTACAAGGTGAGGGAGAGAGACGTGTTTTCACTCTAAAAAAATATCGAATGTTTACAAATTTAGACAAAAATGAAGCAATTTTTTTTATTTCTCTCTGAAATGTCTATTCATGGATATCTATTCATCTTTTACGATAACATCATTACCATTATAATTTCAAGGTAGTCTCTTGTAGTCTTCCATAGAAGATTTTCTTCATAATAACCTGTAGCTTAACTCTAATTTGTAGTTTTTCTCTTGAGTAACAAAAAAAAAAAATTATGTATATAACAACTGATTTCCTTAATTTTCCGATTCTACTTAATCTTCCTACCTCAGCCTTCCTTGATCTCCCTTTTATTCTCACTCCAATTTTCTGAATGAAGCCTTTCTCAACTAAGGAAAAGACTTCCAATCTGTATCAAATTATGTTTGACGGAATAAAGGTACACAGCAACAAGTATATTAGCAACATGTTTAAATGTACTTTAAGAATTCCAAATTTTTTAAAAAACAGTTTTAAATATTCAATTATTGACCAAGAGATAGTATTAATAAAGAGCAACAATAACATCTAAATTAAGATAATAATGAATATTGGCTTAAATTCATACCTATCTCTTATATCTATCAAATTCTAATATTATCTGGACACTGATTTAGGCTTAATAAATTTAATTTTTTTATTCAATAATTTTTTTGATTAATTTCAACAGTATTTTCAGCACCAAAATTAAAACATTCCGCAGTTTAATCTTTAAAATACATGTTGTGTAAGTTTACAGCCTTTTTTAATTAAATAAGAATTATTTAAAAACTTTTAATGAAATTTCCCAAATTATTTAAGAACTTTCAAAAAATTCTTTAATAGCGATTTCCTATTAAGGAGTGTCATAAGCTATAACGAAACTTACAATAGAACACAAAAGTGAATTCAAGATGTGACCATTAACTTCAAATCATTATCAATTAGAGATTATCCTGATGTAATGATACGATAGATCTTTTAAGCATAAAAACTCAAGGGTTCTATTTTGGTTTTCATAATAAGAAAAATTGCTATTTCATATGCATTTTTGACAAGTATATTTATTGAAACAGAGAAGCTTAAGAATTTACAAGATATATTTTTTATACAAGAACCCCAATATTTAAGGAGTCAATAGCCAATAATTAAAATGATACGCTCTGACTTGCTTGATAACTATCAACCTGAAATTCTCCAGAACTGTTAATATTTAAAATTATGAATATCTGAATTATTGATTTCATATTTCATTTTTGACAAATAGATTGATTCCTGGTCTACTGATTATTACTTATTAGTATATTCTCTATGGTAAAATAAAATATTTATGTATTCACTTTTACAAGCATATCGTGAGTATTTAATGTAAGATATCAATATGTACTTAGAAAATTCTTCAAAGTGACATCTAGTAAAAACATCCTATCATTTTACAGATATTTCATTTTAACTCTCTTTAATATTATTATAATTTTTTTTCAATTTTGAAGATATCATTGTATTTTTAAAAAAATGGCAAGATGCTTTCATAATCTTCTCCTAGTATTTTTGAGCCGAGCTGGCAGCCGAATGGTTAGCGCTCTTGCCTTCGGTTCAACAGTTCGTGGGTTCGAATCCCACATTGGGCATGGATGTTTGTAGTGGTTCGGAATCCACTTTAAACCGTAAGTCCCGGTCTAATTAGCCCTCGTGTGCAAAAAATGACCGTAGAGCTACAAACAAACCAAACCAAACCAACCAACCAACCTAGTATTTTTGAATAAATTACAATTATTTACTTCATCTTTAATGTTTGCTTAGTTTAAATTTATTTCAACATAATGAATCAAATATACTCTGCTTTCAAATATTAAACGCCAAATACTAACTGAATCATGAGAAAACAGCGAGATGTATTAGATTTTGAAGCAACAATTGAATTTCCTTACAATGTAAAATTTCTAACTTAAGCTTATTTTTAAAATTAATAAAGTCAATAACCCTCAGAGGCTGTATGAAATTTAAAAGAGTCTACTTCCGGCTGTTCCATTAATAGAGAGAGTCGATAAGCGCAAGAAAGCCACCTTCGATATTTGAAAAATTCCATATGGCCTTTGCAGCAGCGTCAGGAACCACGAGCAAAAATATTAGTTTGCTCCGGGCATCCCTGAGCAAACGCACCTCGTGTGTATGCTGTATCAGCTTTCTTGCAAATGGATCTCGGCAAACTGTCTCCACAAGCTTATTTTACCTTCTCTTTTGTTCCATCGAAGGTTCAGTGCTAAGTCTCTGCCTTAAATTAGGTCAAGAGAAGAATCAGTTGTGCTTCATTCTGAAAGTAAAAAGTGTTACAACTAGTGTCAGCAGATACAATTGCAGAAAAAAAATTTGCGCGAAATAGTTGTGTGCTGAATTTTGAGCAGTGTTTCAATCTTGAAGTAAAATATCAGAAAAAGCGTTGGATTATTAAAATGAAGGTTTCTCCATTGTGATTAGAATGCGAGGATAAAATTTCGCAAAATTTGGATTGAATATTCATCAGTCGTGATGGAGTCCTTATCACCTTTTACAGGTATATCTTTCAACTTGCTTTGATAATACTATAACATGTTCAATTAAATTTGTTCACATGTAAAATTTACAGTTGTATATGAAATTGCTTATAATTATAATGTAGACATTATTATTATTCCATTGCGAAATTAAAGCTTTATAATTGAATCTGACTTCCAGAACTTAGAAAATGACCATTTAAAACTTAATATCAAGAATACTAATTTTATAGAGACATATCTGTTATATCAAGAATTTTTCTCAATCAAATTTTTTATTCATGTTACTCAAGAGAAAAAATGTTAGTCAATGACATTAAAAACTCAAATTTTTAACAATTAGGAAATACCATTATGAATTAGAGCATATTTCTTTTACAAGATTTGTCTAGAGATTCTGTTCTTTCCCACTTTTTCTTATGTGAAAAAGTCAATAATTTATATTTAAAACTTGGCCACATCAGTCATCTTACCATCATAACATATCTTAACCATCTCAATCTCTTATTATATTACGCATTCCAAATGGAAAATAAATTTCATTTACACCTTTTGTTCGGAAGACAAAATCTTCGCGTCTATTATTTCAACCAAAGTCCTCTAATTCATTCAACACAAATAATACAAGATTCATATATAACAACAATATTTTATTTGTTTATAATTTATTTATAAGAATAATTTATAACAGACTGAAGTAATGAATGGAAAAAATAGCAGGAAAAGAAATAATATAAGATAAATAATAAGACTGAATAACTGAATGTTTTATTTGATTCAGAAATTTTTTATTTTAGTTTCAAAATTTTTTGTGATTTATTAATAAAGTTAAAAAAGTGTAACTTAGAAATTCCGATTTCAAGCATTCAAAGTATACTGCAGATGCATTTATTTATGTATAATAAGAAATATCCAGAAATTATTTATTTTGATCCTTATGCACCAAAAATTAATAACATTTTTATAATTTATAAAATTTTTCCATGATGAACTCATTGTTTTTGTAGAATCAATTTGAGATCTACTCATCTGGTTGGCAGGTTTAGACATTCCACCTTCATTAGTCAATGACTCTTGATGCTTTAAAAACTAAACTAAGCTCATCATTCAAAATTTTCCAAAATCACGTTTTATTGAACAAGTATTTGCTTACAACACGCAGAAAGTACCCAAAATTTAAATGAAGGCTAAATGAATTTTTGAAGAATATTTTTTTATTGTATAATTTGGGACACTGTTATACGTTTTAAATAATTATTGTCTTTTAATTCATAATTTAGTAAATTACTGTATCGTGAACGGAACTTACATATTTATATTATCAGATATTATCAAATATGCATGAAACATGCCTTGTTTAAATATATTTATAAAATATATATATATATATATATATATATATATATATATATATATATATATATATATATATATATATATATATATATATATACATACATACATATATATATTGATTGCTAATTATGTATTACTAATTGCTTTCCTTAAAATGTTTTTATGAATTGAGATGTAGTTTCTATTCCTAAATAAAAAAATAACATTTTATCATGCTTTTTTACTTCAGATTAATCAGGCATGGTGTGGTATGTTTGTTTCTTAATTGATCATGAACATTATATGCTTATTACTGTAATAATTAAAAACATATACTTCATATAAAGTTGAATATATTTATGTTTATGACTTGTTAGTTGACACAAAGCTTTTAAAAGTTTTGTGAAATGTTTCGTTCGTGGGGATTCCCTAAATATTTGTGAGAATGAGCATTAGTTGTTTTAGAAGTTTTTTTTATTCAATTTATTTGTAAATGCATAGAAGAAAAGGGATATTTTGATCGGCCTTAATATATATATATATATATATATATATATATATATATATATATATATATATATATATATATATATATATATATATATATATATATATATATATATATATATATATATATTATTATTATTATTATTCAGTAGATATAATTCTCTCTCAGTATTAATTTTTCACTTTGTTTTATATTGCACTTTTTAAGCTTTTCAACTTTTCTGAAAATAGGCTTTACTTGGTAATTTAATTTTATCAATATTTTTCCTGAATAATTTCCAATTGCTGGCTTATTTAGACACTAAAAAATAAATTTCTATTTTGTAATAATTTTCTACAATATTTCAAAAATACTTTATTGACCTAAATTTATTTATATTTGATATTTTCTAACATTATTAAACTCTGTCATTTAATTTAAATTTTCCAATCGGTGTAGGAGAAAGTACTAAACCTAAATATTTCAATTTTATTTATAAGTAATTTTTATTTAAAGTAAATAACGAGCAGTATATTTGTTTTCGGCATCATATTTTAAGTATGATATATATATATATATATATATTAAATTTAATAAATATATTTTATAATTAATGAATTAACTTTTTAAAAATAATTTTGATTCAAAAAGATTTTCTAAGAAAATTATATCTGAAAAATGTATCTTCTTAAAAGTTTGACGTTCATGAAAACTAATCGTGAAATTATACGAAAACGAAATTTTAATTGTTTAGCGAATGTTTATAAAAAATTATGTAAATTTATTAGAAAATTATTATGATTGGTCAAATATTTTGTTGTTAAATTACAAAAAAACGTTCATTAAGTATAATATAGTAAATTTTGTGAAAATAAAAGAAAAAATATGAAAACTGTAACTGTGAACATAATTTTCAAAATGATTCTTTTATTATACCTCTATTCATAACATTAAAGAATACCTTAACTGCGATTTGGGGTCCAAAATTCATATAAATTCTTAATTATTTTTAATTTTGACTTTCTAATCCTTATCAATATAAATTTCAAAATTATGAAAATTCTGTAAGAAACCTCACGAATACAATATTATGTATTTCTCAATTTTCAATAAGGTTTAAATGATAACAAACTTTTGATTTAAAAATGAAAAAATCACAGAAATATTTTCTTGGGAATTCCCTGTCAGGACTTTTGGTGTGATGCCAAGAGAAAACAGGAAAAACAAAAATATATTTTATACATTCACTTTTTTCTCTTTAACTCACCCTTTTACAAAACAAAATTTAGATTTTCTCTAGCTTATTAATTATGAATTGTCTTTGTCTATTCACTGTCCATCTATTTACATGCATATTTAAACTCATTTCATTTTATAGACTATAATAATTATTTCTTTTTGTTATTTAGGTTTCAGTTTTTTTCTCTTCTTTATTCGAAATACTATTTCTTTCTTAGCTCTTTTTTACCGAGTAAATACAAGAATACTCCAATTTAATGTAGAGTTTAATGGTTAAAACCATGGATATGTATGCATTCATGTGTGTATTAAAACCTATGAATATACGACTATACATGGCTCAAAACTTATTTAAGATTCGCAATTTATAGTTGCGTGATCAAAAGTTAAAGTTGACGACACGTTTAGTTTTTCATAGAATATAAATACCAGCAATAAACAAAAAAATCAGTTTCTCTCTTCTTTTCACCTTTTTCACGAGTATCATTACTAACTATGAGTACTTTTTTTTCCTTCTTCTATGATTCTCAATGTTTTGAGAGCTCTAAGATTTAAATCATAATTTTAAAAAATAGCGATTACTTTTAACACACCATTTTCCCTAACTTTTTGCGACCCCGTGGACCGTTATAGATCTGAAATCAATTATCCTATGATATCTGATCAAGTAGCTCTTGCTCAATTTGAGAATAAGAGAACATCGATTAACCGCATGTCTATTTTTGCATTACAATGAATTCTATGTTTTTTCATTTCTTAGTATTATCTGAAATATTATAGACAGATAAGAAAATTTTGTTTGTCTATTACTCCTCTTAAACATCTCAAACCTATTTTATCTAAACAAATGGTAGGCATTTTACCACTAATCCATTTGTCTTGATCTTGCTTCATAATACTTACGAACAATAGATATATAAGTTAATAATACAATAGATTTACCAATAATCTCCTTATCAATGGACCATCTAGACTTACGGCGGATGTGTTGTTGTTGTTGTTGTTGCTGATCCCTGTTGTCTAGCAGCGCTAGACCGAGTCTATGACATTACACACTCTCAGGAAATCAAGGACCAATAATGGTCGCTCCAGAAGGTCTTCTTTATCGAGTCCCAAGCACTCAAGGATATGATCCGGAGTGGCTTGGCTTTTGGAACGGAGGATGTAGACAGTAGTCTTTAAATCAAATTTCAAAAAGCTGGGCATTCAGACACTCGCAACAAGTTTGCATATGAAGTAACCCTACAACTGCAGGACAAAGAAAATATGAAATAATTGGCTTTGAATTAGTGAGATATTCCTAAGCATTTCCCTTAATTTCATTATTTAGGTAACAGGCAAATTTCCGTTTAAGAAGTTAGAAGAAGTTTTGAAATTCAAAATCCTAAGAATATTAATGATTCGGTTCTTTGCCAGAAAATCAGCAATTCATTTCCCACGAGGCCACAATGATCAGTAAACCACTGCAGGATAATTGAGTCTCCATAATGTTGAAAATCGTTCTGTATTCCTAAATTCTTTCGGAACCACAAAATTTATTTGTTAGTAATAACTACAAAGAGTCTATCAGACAAGACAACGAATCGAGGGAAATTGCTATTCCAAAATAACAGATTGAGAGAATTACTACAATCAATAAATTCTTGCCATTTTTTATTTCAAGATAGCTTCAATAATTTATCAACTAAGTGAACTATGTGTTAAACCAATGAAGAAAATTTTTAAAAATGTACGACAAATTTCATTTATAAAATTAAAATCCTAATCAACGTAAGTTCAAGGATCAATAAAAGCTACCATTTCAAAAAGAAAACTAAATAAAGAATTAAGTTTTGACTTATGTTGATTTATTAAAGTTTCCTTATAGTTTTATGTGTTGCCACTCGCATGATTTACAAATTATAAAGAGTAACTGATAAATTAATAAAATGTTCTGACAAGTTTAATTTATACAATGGCAATATTAATAAAATTAATATTACTGGATAGGTTTTGTAACACGCTACTTGCCTCGTATTTGTAAATTCTTCTGTTTATTCTGAAAAAGTGTAATTTCTCATAGATAGGAAATAAATATTCTTACTATTTATGAACTTACTCTTTTCATAAATAGGAAGAATAGCTTAGCAACATCTATAATATACATAAATGGGAAAAAATTCAAATTTAGTTTGATTATTCATGTAAAATAATTTTTTACAACGTCTCATTTGACCAAGCCCATGTATGAAGGCCGAGTGGAAAGCTGATTACTTGGTATTCTCTCTTTCAATTCAGCATTTTGAGAGTTCAGTTCCTACATCAGTATGGATGTTTGTAATGGCTCAAAATCCAATTTAAGCAGTTAATTCTGGTCGAATTAGGCTTCATGTACAAGAACTGACATAAAAATACCAAACAAAACGAAACTTACGACTAAAAATAAATCCCTTATCACTCACAAACACTTTCATGAGAGACTGAAATGATTGATGGAAACTTTGACAAACTCAAATAATAACAGTTGGTATTGAAATGTGGTAACATAAACTTAAATATAATATTTTCCGTGATGGATTTTCTCTTTTTATTAGAACAAAATGTGCTAATGTTATGAATTGATGGTACCTTAATGTATGATAATGCTGTTTTTGCTAAAAAAAATAAGCCACTAATAATACTTGTTAAACTGTATTTGTTTTAAAAAATGTTATAACAATATTTTTCTTATAAAATGATATGTTAAAGTCATTCTTCTTCAATTATTTGGCATAGTAATTACTATAATTGTCATAATAATAATTACAATGTTTGGAATAGTAATCACAAAGTAATCTAAGCCGTTTTTTAACATTTAAATTCATAATAAAATGGATTTACATTTTTATAGAAATTAAAATTATTTATTTTTATATTACCACATTAAGCGATTTTGACTGTTATTTCATATTTTATTCACCAATTGTTCTTTCTATTTGGACTAACGAATTGTTGTTCTCCCTCAGCCCTCCGTCTATGTGGTTGTGATGGACTACACCCCAAGGTCTGGGGACTCGGAGGGGCTTGAAGTAACCGAAGGACAAGAAGTAGAGGTCATCGACAACAGCAGAGCACATAAGTAAGCAGAAATCTCAATGCCTTCTTGTGGTGAAAAAAATAAAAAGCTTCTACATTTAAAAATTTGTACGCAACTGATTTTGTAGTTTTTTTTGCTATACATAAAAATTTAGTTAATGGGTAAAAGTTAAATTTTTGACATCAATAATTAAATTAAAAAGCTGCAAATCTTTTATGCCGTTTCCCTTTGCTTATCATTCTTTTTAATTATTACGATAACCGAAGAATGTGCTTAAAAGGATGCAAATACACTATACATTTATACATCAATTTCTGCTAATGCGTCAGTTTTCGTTCATTTTTTATACTAATGCACTTTTATAGAAGAAAATTTATGTGTATAAGCAATTATACAAGCAATGTTTGTATATACAAGTATTAGTTTTCGTATATTTTTTATTCTAACACAATTTTATACAAGCAATTTATACTAACGTTTACCATAATCAAAGATTGCTCTACTATACATTATACAATTATTCACCAATTTATAATAATGTTTTAGCTTTCACAGGAAAAAATATAACCAAATAAAAACTGGGTGAATAATCAGTCTATTATATTGTCTATCATCAGCTGACAACAGCGTCTACACGTGTGCTTTTGACACTTTGTAAAAGTACACATAGAGTTTTGTATTCTGAGTATGTGTTTATAGTTCTTTCCACAAGTGAAAAATAAAATTATTAAGAATAACAAAGTAATTATTATTTTACCCCTTATAATATTTGTAACCATTGCTAAGAATCTCAAATTTTATAACGACACAATACAAGTCATACATTTTGTTATACATGCTTATATAGTATAATTTTAACGTAGCCTTATATTATTGTATATTACTTCCTTATAAATTAGCTCAAAAATAATCTTCGTTTTCTTATGTTAAACTTATTGTACGGTAAAAATAGTAGAACAGTGCGTGATCAGTTAAAGAACGTTATCCGTTCTAAGACTATATTCGGTATCCGAATTGTTCGTTAACCGATCATCGATTTACAATATACGTTTTAGCGAAATCGAATAATTGGTTCAAGAGACCCTAAAAATTAAATTTAAAAAAAGGATGTATAAAGTAAGTTTAAGGAAAAATAATACATACGTATAGTCTTGCATATTAATCAGTCCTTTTCATCATTTGTTTATGGAGCATTAAAAGACATGTCCAATGTCAATTGCTTTTTTCTTTTTTTAGACTTCCCGGAAGTGATTAATAACATAGTTATTATAAAGATACCTAGCATTAATGATATCAGCTTGGTTTGTGTGCCATTCCAAGAGCATTGCTCTGATATTCTCCCACCTCTTCAAAAAAAAAACAAAAAAAAACAAAGGGGGTAATACTGAAAAAAAATCAGTTTCGATTTTGAATGAAATCAAAACAGAAACATTGTCTACTTTGGATATAAATAATCTATTGAAAAACATTTTTTCCAGTATATAACTTTGAAGTTTAATAAGTAAGCAACATAATTAAAGGAAAAGGAAAAACTGTATTTGATCCATTGGATTTGGTAATTCTACACATTATTCTCTGAGAGCCGAGAAGTGTTCGTTAGAATTTGTTTTAGTTCGTTATTCGAATACTTATTCATTGTCCGAACTCAAAAATCTTTCGTGAAAGTGTTCGTCATCCGATTTGTTCGTAGTCCGAACTGTTTGTTAACCGATCTATCACTGTATAGTGTGCTGAATTAAAAATATTAATACTTCAACTGTCCAGTTGTATTAAAAATTCAAGAAATTTTCATCAAATTTGAGCTTAGTTAGAATGTTTATAGATTAATTAAACTTATTTTTACATAAGCAAAGACAATTCAATTTCATAACTTTTAAACAGTTTTCGTTAAATTATCTAACTGGCAGATATTAAGTTAATATAACGTTAGTATCCAAGAAGAAATTATTAGTTTCACATAATATGTAAATACTAAGATTATTTCTAATCTAAGAATTTATTTACTGTGATTCATTTTTAGTTTCTATTAATCATGTTGCTAGGTGTGTGTGTGTGTGTTCACTTTAAATTCAATTTTAAACTTTATGAAGCTATTTTAGTGATCATTCGAGGGATTTATAAAGTATTGCTTTTCAATTTTCGAACCAATAATTTTTGTACTATACACAGTATTTCAATTTAATCACTTTAAAATTTTTATAAATATAGATTGTTCAAGAATTTCATTTCTTCATTACATTTGCTGTACAATTCCAATAAACTCCATATAATTTTCTGACTCAAATCTGTTACGTGAAAGGTACTTAATAATGATGACTAAGCGAATATTCCATTAATGAAATATTTTTTTAAATAAAATACTAAGTGATTCAATCCTTAATATTGGTTTCTAATACTAATGTTAGCAACAAATTGTAATATTACTTATAAAATGAGTGGCCACTAGATGGCAGTGTTTAATATGTAATGTTGAGAGGTGTGTAGAAGTAAGAGAGAGAGAGATTGTAAGAAGGAGCTCACTATGAAGGAGCTACCTAAAAGATGTCTGTAAATATTCTGTAAATAAACCTTTATTAATTAGTAAATTTATAAGAACTTCTTCCTTCCCCACCTAAGCTACTCACTCGTCATCTGACAAATAGTATGAAACCGATAACAAATCAGAAGAGGGATATAACTCGCGACGCTTTCGGAATTGAGGTAGGCGAATTTTAATTGTTTCGTTTCGAAATGTATATTAACGTATTAAGTAACGTATTTTGAAGTAGTAAACGATATTTAAGAATTTTGAGTATAAGTATAAAGTATTTTCTTAATTTCGTTTGCAAAAAGTAATTTCGTTTTTAAAGAAACAATTATTTTCGTTTTGGGTGAAGTAAAAGTAATAATTTCGTTATTGATATAAATTATTTTTTATGTATAAAGTAATTAAGTATTATAATTTGTAAAGTATGGCATTTTGGGGGAAGGCTAAAAAAATAGATTTAATAGAGTTAGCAACAGAATTAGGTCTCTCCTTACCTGAAGATGCTAAAATAATTGATTTAAAACGTATTATAACGGAATCAGAGACGTATGATGAAGAGTTTAGTAAGAGCTTATTAAGTAGGATTACTGAAGATCGAATTGCATCAGAAATAGCCGCCAAAACGTTGGCTGACCGTGAACATGAACTTGAACGTTTGCGTATCGAAAATAGAGTTCAAAATGTAAATATTTCAGATATAAGTAGCAACGATGGAAGTAGAAATGTACACATAGATTTTCGAAAGTTAATGCACGAATATAAAATTAAAGATGGGGATATAAATTTTTATTTAGTTTTATTTGAACGGCAGGCAAGACGAATTGGGTTGAATGAAGAGTATTGGGTGTCACAATTATTGGGACTGCTCCCATATGAAATTACGCAACTTATAGCGCGTGAAGACGAAGATAATGCAAATAATTATAAATATGTAAAATCTTTATTGCTTAAAAGATATAAGTTAAGTGCTGATAAGTTTAGATTAAAATTTTTAAATCATGTTAAAAATGCAGAAAGTACATGGAAGGATTATTCATTCGAATTACAAAATTATTTTGAGGAATGGATAACGGGACTCGAGATTTCAGATTTTAATAGCTTAAAAAATTTAATTATTACTGAACAATTAAAGAAACAAGTAAATTCAACAACTCGGGAGCATTTTGTAGATGAATGGCCTAAAATTAATTCTCCAGACCAGTTAGCCGATAAATTGGATAATTTTGATAATGTTCGATCTATTAACAGTTTTAAATTAAGAAACTCATCGAATTATAATTCTCGTAATGGTAAATTTCAGGTAGAAAAGAAATCATTTCCGTTTAGTGAAAATAAAAGTGTTAATCGAAAAAAGCTAGTTAGCTCGGATATTCGAAATGAAAAAGGGGAATTTAAATGTTTTAATTGTAATGATTATGGTCATATAGCTCGTGAATGCCCGGCGCCGAAGACTTCAGATTACTGTAAGAAATGCAAAAAAGTAGGTCATTCGCAGAGAATGTGTAGGTTTGAAACAGATCAAAAGCGCGAGGGGAATAATTTATCTGTCAGTCAAAGCAATTCGGATTCAAGTGCGTTGTTGGCGCCTACGAACTACTTGAAAGATGCTTATATTTATGGAAATAAAATGGTTGCATTAATTGATACAGGAAGCAGCTGTTGCCTCTTAAAAGAAAGTATTGCAATAAAAATGAATTTGAATATAACCCCAGATAGCAGTAATTTATTCGGTTTTGGAAATCAAAATAACCCAGTAACTAAAGCTCTTGGAAAAGCTGTAGTAAATATTCGTGTAGATGATGTAGTTGGAAAATGTATTCCCTTATTAATTGTCGAAGATAATTCCCAACCATGCGATTTAATTTTAGGTAGAACATGGTTAGATTTACCATACATTGCTTTTACGTGTATTGGGGGTAATCTAAAATTTAAATACGCAAATGACGATGTTTTTTCAGAAATTCAAGTAGATTTAAAGGAAAATACAGTTAAATTGAAAACATTAAATGAAACTGAAATCGAAAGTAATTCAATTAATTTAATTAGAGCGAAAATTGAAGAAACCGAAAATTCGATAGTTAATGCAACAGTTTTAGTCAAAAGTATAGGACAGAATTTCGATTCTATTCTTGAAGTGGTTAACGGTGAAACAGTTGTACCAGTAATAAATAAAGAAGAATTTAACTTAAAAATTAGGAAAGGACAGTGCTTAGGTAGAGGAATGGAAGTAAGTGAGGAAAGCTTAATACTATCTAATAAAGTTAAAAGTAATAATGAAAAAGTTGAAGTTATAACAGTTAAAAAGAGAAGTCTCCTATTTTAATGAAAGATATTAATTTCGACAATTCCTTAGAAAGTGATAAAAAATTGGAACTTTTGAATTTATTAAATAAATATCGTGATTGTTTTGCTTTAAACTTAAACGAATTAGGCTGCACGAATTTATGCAAAATGGACATAAAAGAAATAGAGGGCAGTAAGCCCATTTTTCAAAAACCATTTAAAACTAACTCTGAAGAGAGGAAGCAAATAAAAGAAATTGTATCCGAATGGAAGAGGTATGGAATAGTTTCAGATACAAGATCTCCTTATTCCAGTCCTGTATTATTAGTTAAGAAAAAGACAGGGGAACAGCGATTGGTTATAGATTATAGGAAATTAAACTCTCAAACAATAAAGGATAAATTTCCATTACCTAAAATTGATGACATTTTAGAGTGTCTAGGAGGAAGCCAATTTTACACTAGTTTAGATTTAGCTAGTGGTTATTTACAGCTACCATTGACTGAAGAAGCAAAATTGAAAACTGCTTTTATAACTCCAGACGATACAAGTCAATTTGAGCGAATGATCTTTGGATTGGCGAATGCTCCAGCAGAATTCCAAAGACTCATGAATCTTGTTTTGGGCCCATTATTCAACAAAAAAGTACTGTGCTACTTAGATGATATATTGATTCCAGCTAAAACATGGACCGAAATGATACAAAAACTTACTGAAGTATTTGAATGCTTAATAAAAGCCAATTTAACTTTAAAATTACCAAAATGTGAATTTGGAAAATTAGAGACTGAATTTCTCGGTTTCACACTTAGTAAAGATGGTTTGAAACCTGGACCACGTAAAGTAGCAGCTATTGAAAAATTTCCTATTCCGAAAAATACGCATGACATCCAAAGATTTTTAGGGCTTACTAGTTTCTTTAGAAGATTTGTTCCAAAGTATTCTCTCAAGGCAGCACCATTGTCTGAACTTACGAAAAAAGATGCAAAGTTTGTTTGGGAAAAAGAGCAAAGTGAGGCTTTCGAGGAACTTAAAAGTAATCTAATTAAAGCACCGATCCTAGCTCATTATGATCCTCAAAGTGAAACTGAAGTACATTGTGATGCAAGTTCAGTTGGATTGGCCGGAATATTGTTTCAAAGAGATAGTAAAGGGAATTGGAGGATGGTTTATTGCGTTAGCAAGAAAACTACAGAAACTGAACAAAAGTACCATTCGAGTAAATTAGAGTTGATGTCAATTGTGTGGACATTAGAAAGGTTAAGGCAGTTTCTGATAGGAATAAAGTTCACAATCGTTACAGACTGTCAAGTACTCGTGTATTTAAACGCTAAAAAGTCATCAAATCCTCAGATGGCAAGATGGTTTAACCTCATGCAAGAATACAATTTTGAGATCCGGCATAAATCAGGTGAACGAATTAAACACGTGGATGCACTAAGCAGAGCAGCTGTTGAAGAGCCAGAAGATACTTTGCACAGTATTATTAAGAGAAAATTTGAAGTTTGTTTGACCTTGAGTGAAGATGAGCAAATATTGATGATACAGCAGGCTGATCCAGAAATACGAAAATTAATAGAAATATTCAGAAAAAAAGATCAGGATAGAACAAAAGAAGAAAAACAACTTATAAGAAATTATATCTTTAAGAGAAATAGATTATTTAGGTGCATAAATGAAAATGGAAAAGGAAAATTTCTCTATGTTATTCCAAGGAATATGAGAAAGAGTACAGTAATTAAATTCCATGATCTAATGGGACATTTTTCTGTTGACAGAACTGTAAATAAGATAAGAGAATTGTATTGGTTTCCTTACATGAAACGTTATGTACGAAGGCACATTTCGAAATGTTTTGAATGTTTAATGAACAAAACGCCATCAGGAAAACAGCCTGGATTGTTAAATCCAATTAAAGCAGGCCGTAAACCTTTTTCAATTATACATATGGATCATTTAGGACCTTTTGTTAAGAGTTCTAAAGGTAATCAAGAACTTCTGGTCATAATAGATAATTTCACAAGATTTGTCCAATTGACTCCAGTAAAGAGTACGTCAACATCCCATGTGCTGAAGGCTCTGAAAAAGTTTGTAAATACTTATGGTCTACCTGAGAAAATAATAACAGATCGAGGAACTTGTTTCACTTCGCATCAATTTCAACAATATTGTACTGAAAATGGTATACATCATACACTCAATTGTACGAAGCGACCATGTGCAAATGGAATGGTTGAAAGAGTTAATAGAACAATATTGTCTACCATAACAACTGGTATGGAAGATCAGAATCACAAAGACTGGGATGTTAAAATACATGAAGTTGAGAGAAACTTGAACAATTTTGTAAACAAGTCAACGAACAAGACACCATTTGAATTGCTCCATGGTTATTCTCCACGATTCAACGATGGAATTTTGAGAAAGTTAGCTGATGAAGAAGCTCAGAGTTGGCAAGATCCATCTATAGTGCAGGAAGAATCTCGAAGACAAATAGAAGAAAGTCAACAAAAAATGAAGCAGTATTATGATAAAAAGAGATGTAGAGCAATGACGTTTGAACGAGGAGAAATTGTCGTAATGAAAAGAGCCCCGAAATCTTCAGGCCAACCTACGAAGACACAATTTAAGTACCGAGGCCCTCTTATTGTTACCGAGGTATTGCCGAACGATGTCTACCGTGTGACTCAGCTAGAAGAAAAAAGAAAGGCCACTTCTACGCAACAACAGCTCACAATAGTCAACTAAAACCATGGCTAAATGAACCAGATTCGGATGAAGATGATACCGATAGTGCCAATAGTGATGATGAGGACTATAGCCCTAGACGCAATCCACATAGATCCACTCGCAAGGACTAAAGCTGAATGAGGGATCCTAAATGGTGAGATCTTTTCAGTTTTATTTAAAGAAAAAGTTGCAATTAAAAGGCAATGAACTTATCATAAACTATTGACTCTAAAAATAAATAACTTTAAAGATCATTTACTGTATACTGAAGTATTCATCAAGTATTATGAAAATTTGTTAAATTTATTCTGTGAATGATTAAATATTCCTAAGTTCATTTATTTTCTATTAAACTTTTGTTGTAAGTAGTTTTATTAGAATTGTATCAAGAATTACTTTTGTGGAAAAAAGTGTATTATATATTATTATAGTTTTTTTGTAATCTAACATAATTATTTTCTACTTTTAATGGAAGATGTGTATTATTAATGATTATAATTACAGTATTTGTTTGTGTGAATGAAAAATAATGAAAGTTATGTAGTTAATAATTTTATTTAATCTGCTGTGTTTAATTTAATTTTTAATGTTAATATTTGTTGTATTAATTAGTAATTTAGTATTATTACATAAATTGAGGACAATTGTAAGGTCAGTCTGGCCGAATGTTAGCAACAAATTGTAATATTACTTATAAAATGAGTGGCCACTAGATGGCAGTGTTTAATATGTAATGTTGAGAGGTGTGTAGAAGTAAGAGAGAAGAGATTGTAAGAAGGAGCTCACTATGAAGGAGCTACCTTAAAGATGTCTGTAAATATTCTGTAAATAAACCTTTATTAATTAGTAAATTTATAAGAACTTCTTCCTTCCCCACCTAAGCTACTCACTCGTCATCTGACAAATAGTATGAAACCGATAACACTAATTTCATTTAATAAGCTCAAATACTAAGGTTATTTAATTGCTGTTTCATGAAATGAGTTAAAATTGTGTTACATTACAAGAAATCTGTCCTTGAAAATATGCTTTTAAAATTTTTCCGCTTTATTTAGCAGATATGTTAGTGTAAGCTTAGATAATTAGTTTATCAAGATAGAAAATTAAAATTTTTGATATAGTCGCACTCGTTTTTTGTATGTGATATTGTAAAAAGAATATAAAAAAATGTTACTCTAATAGTAAAATTGTTTTCTTCAATCTTTGAAGTCCTGCCATCGATTGCAGACATTGTTGAATAACAGGAAACAAATATTCTTATATTTACCGTGCTTTTTCAAGCTAAGCTCTTACGATATAAGAATATCATAAAAATTCTTCTAGAAAAGCAATGATGTGGAATTGGATAATGATGGGGAAGTAACAACTCACAATTCATGATGCCAAAACATGGATGTAGATAAAAATGTGAGCATATATATACAATTTTAAAACATTATGGGTTCCGGAACATAGAAGTTAATATTTCAAACATTCTTACGAAATTCAATTTTGGTCTCTTCAGAATTTTATTTATATTTACATGTAAACTAATTTTATAGCCATGTGTTATCTATTTCCTTTCAAATAAGCAACAAGACTAAAATTACGTTCAAACAATATAATTGTAATATAAATGTAGGTGAAATATTCCCTGTTGATGCATTGAGACCACAACCTTCTGATTAATAACATATTATTCTTTTCGTAAGTACGTAAAATGCTGTTTCACAAATAATAAAATGTACTGGTAACGTTCTATTATTATGCTCTTAGAAGTTTTGACAAGCCTTCGTGCTTTCGATAATATTGTAGATGTTAGGATACCAAATTCAATTCCGAACTTTATTGATTGACGAAAACAAAACCAATATTTTTACGCGAGACATGCTCAAAGCAATAATCAGGAGGGACCTCAATGACTGAAAAATTGCATTTTCCACAGTCAAATCAATAAAAAAGTATCCAACTAAATAGAATTTGCAACCATTCAATTAATATATTAACCAGAGAGAAGAAATTTATGATTTGCATTTTTTTTTTTTTTTTTTTTGCTGACAAGATGGAAGGATGACTAAACTATGGTTACGCAATTAAATTATGAAACAAGCCCAACTAAAAAAATTAAAAGACAAAAATCTTAACTTGAAGATTTTTTAATGTGATGATCTATGCTATCACATTTTTAATATTGACCCGTAACTCCGAGACGTGCAAAAAGCTCAAGGGTAATTCCAGAATGTCTCTTCATCATTCTGAAGTATGTTTTGTATTGATATACAAAAATCATCGAATACAAAATATTCGGTATTGAAACATAATTTTTTACAAAATAAATATTTACAACCTTACTTTTGTAGTGTATTATTTCGTATTTTGATTTATATTAGCATGAATTGAAGTACAATAAAACTCCAGTTATCCAAACTCTAACTATCCATATAGTTGTTTATCCGAATGACTCTCAGAATTCCAGAAAAATAAATTAGACTGAAGAAGGGAAGTAAAATGAGAAAAGGGAAAAAGCTCAAGAAAAATAAAGGTAAAAGAAGGGGGGAAGGAGAATGAGAGAGAAACTTTTCACTTATAAGGAATTCAAAAACATTTTTTTGATAATTCCTGGATGGTCAGAAGTTAGTACCGAAGATATAGGAAAATAGATTATATGAGTGAGATCCTATATTTCAAATGGTAAACTTATAAAGTGTTGATTAAGAAGGTGACCTTAATATTCAAGCTGAAGCAGACCTGAAACCATCAGCAGGTGAAGCGTTTACAGGCTATGAAACTTCTTTGAAATGGATGGAGCGTCAGCCCGAGGGTGACCTCATGTAAATTCTCACTGCCAAGCTCGACTTGGCAGCCCGAAAACTGATGAAGGCAGTGAAGCCACATAATCTGAACGAGATGTTCAACAAGCAATGACTTTCATTTACAGCACTGTACATAAGTATTGTATTAAAGTACAGCACTTGTAAACACCATAACATGTAAAAATGTTGCTTTCTCATTTAATTGATTAAAAGTTCTTTTTCTTTAAAGATATATAGTTTTTCGCCCATTTTTAACGAACAATAATTTATTAAAATAGACGCTTGTTTCAAAAAAAATCCTATCATCTGAATGGTCCCAATTGTTCGGATAATTGGCGATCTACTGTGACTCCAATTACAAAGAACAAGAAAAGCAAATTTTTGTAACCATAAGCTCTGTTTATCGTTCGAAATTACCAAAGTATTCTTTCAAGACCATTATGGAATATTTTAGTCTTCCTCTAAGAAAAGGCCATAACAAGATTCAAAAGGAATGTTATCCTTTGTTAATCATTCAGAAAGTTATCAAAGTTTCAAATCCCAATTATTCTTTCAATTCCTAGCCGTCGACCTATATGTAACATCGTTTCACGCAGCCGAGCGAAGTGGCACAATAGATTTCTAAAGATTTTCCAAAATATGCACAAAGAACAAAAGCTGGAAGAGGATTTCGATATAGATTTGGAATTAATAACATTTCTTTGGATAAGATAGTTAAATGCGCTCTCCATTTTTAAATAAAATTATAAAAAAATTCACTTCAGCTAATTTCTTTCAGCTAATTAGTATACATACATCTATCTCTATAACTACAGAAAGATATAGAAGAAATCTTCCTCTTAAGATCAGGCATACATACATCTATCTCCCGTAGTTAAATTCAGAAATATTGTTTATATTTTCTATGATACCGTTAAAGAATGAAATCCATTATTTCATAGAATAACTAGGTATTTCATGAAATAACTAGACAAGTTAGTTAAAGTATGCAAAGATATTGAATTCTACAATTTAACTAGATATTCTGTAGAATAACAATTACTTGATCGTTATGGTATGAATACATAACTCCAATTTTTTTAAATTAACTCTAGCTGATTTTAGTAAGTTTTGAACCACACTTATGGTTGCTCTACATTGACATGAAATCCTTTGCATTCAGACTCAGATTTTAGATGTTAACATTTCACATTTTATAGTATTAACAAATTATTTTGCAATTTTTTTTCAATAAATCATCCGCAGTAGGGATAAAATGTATTTTCGAGAGATTTTAGATATTTATGATCAATCAACTTTAAAAAATACAATAAATTTTATAATACAATTATATACAATAAACTTTGAGTTTCAATTATCTACAATAAACTTTGAGATTGTTTTATTTATTTATTTTTTTTGAGTTATTCATTTGGTCACTTTAACGGTCTCAGTTATTTCACAGAATAACTAAGTAAAATATGAAATTTTTTACTTATTTGCTTTAAATGACATTATAGTTATTCTATAAAATGAAAATATCTAGGGGAATTTTTAAAAAATGCCATGAATTTTCGTCAGTATTGGGTATTATTATCTTTTTTGTAAAAATGTGTATGATTTAAATAAAAATTAAAAATATGCGTAATCAGAAAAACTTTATGAATGATTATCAGAAGAATTATCGTATTTAATTTTAAAACTGTAGTTAAAAATTAAGGGCTCTAATATAACTATATTTATTTCAAACATTATTATTATTGAATTACAATTTTCATATTAAACCTCCTCTACGCAAGAAGCAAAATAAATTAATGATTATCTTTCCTGTGGGAAAAATACTCATTAATTTTTCCCATAGGAAAAATTAATGATTGTTTTTTAATTTTAATCAATGATTATCTTTCCTTGGAAAATCTAACACCAAATTTGGGAGGGGGCGAAATGATAAAAGATTTTAATCTTAAGGTAAAATAATGGATGCTCATAAGTTTCTTACGTTTCACTTTTATGGTGTCACTATATAAATCCCGACTTTCATTAATTAAATAACTTGCTTATAACTCTGTGTAGCTTAGACTGATTCCAATAACTCAGCAGTTATATATTACATTTATGTGCTATATTAATTCAAAAACATACTAAAATGTATTAAAATACATAAAATAACTAATTAATGATACTGATATGAATATTATTTTCTAAATTTTTTAATGAAAGCAACTCATATTTTTTTAGTAGATTCACATAAATTTAATGAACTATTTCTTATTTTAAAGTTTCTTTCTATTCAAGGTGGCGAGTTCGGTTGCGTAAGGACGGTAGAGAAGGAAACGTTCCATCCTGTTATTTGGAAAAGAAAACGACAGTCACTCCACCAATGTCTCCTCAATTGGATTCCAAAGCTCAAGCAGCGAGAACGAGAAGGGAGTAAGTGCTAGAGCTTCAATACTTTTGACTTGCATCTATCTGATTCTGGTGATAAAAAAAAATTTTTTGTTTTTACCATAATCTCAACAGCTGAAAATCCAAAAGCCCTGGACGATCTCAATTTCAGGACCGAAAGTAACTTTTATTAGACTGTAAATGAAATGACATACGTAATAATAATATTAATGACATACAAATAACTTGAACTAAATCATGTAAAGTAGAGAAACAAATCGAATTTGGCATTTTTCAGGAAATAACCTTAAAAATTCATCTTATTTCTAATTTTCTTTGAGCTTCCATTTAACTTTACTAAATCGTAAAGTTAAATAAAAGCTCAAAGAAAATTTTCACTCATTTGGTCATAATCTGTATGACATTTTATGCAAAACTGAAGAACAAAATGAATGGATACCATCTTTTGATAACTTGCAAATATTATCATGGAATTAAAAAAATATGTATTTGTTTCTATTGATCTTCGAAATAGTTTTCTTTCATTAAGTAATCTTCAAGAAGGTTTTATCTCCAGAAACTAACAAGGCAGATTTTGTTCGAAATTCAGAACCTTCGTCCAGCATGAAGTAAATTCGTGAATTCATTTAAAATTTAGTAGCCTCCATTCGTGAAAGCATGCGATTATACTGGTGAACAAAAATATATTTAATATTCAATAAATTTCTTACCGTTATGAAAATATTGGAACAGGTTATACGTGTAATTTTGATTCTCGATTGTATTTTCATCAGCATTTCCGTCTCTTTATCAGAAGATTAGCTATTTCATTTCATAAATTGATGTGGATGTTTTTTCTGCGCTTTTTTATAAATTTAACTTGATAGACATTTCACAATTGTCTATCAAGTTAAATTCTTCTGACCACTGTGTATTTACCCTATTTTTCCTGAGAAATATTTTTCTTTCGGATTAAAGTTAATGGCAAATATTTTCTTACATCTTTTCCACATATCTGTAAATGAGTATATGCTCAAGTAAAAAATTGCTCAGTTCTTGAATTAATACATCTACTTTCCTAAAGTATCCTGCATAATTTTCAGACTTATCGTGTACCAAGTGCAAACATGAAATTTTGTGCTCACCATATTAGTGTCAGCATACCATATCAGCTATTTTGTGCATACTATATCAGCTATAAAGCTGAGCAACTGTTAAAATAGGGTTCTGCATAAATTTTAGGAGTACTTGTGTATTTGTTGTCTCTTGACAAAGTAATGTTTTTTTCAATGGAATTCAAATATTTTTATTAATAAAATGTATTTGTGTGCATTCATATTTTATATACATTTATAGAGTTTCCTTTTACTGGTGTTACATATCACAGAATGAGAAATTCAAATTAAAAATTTATCTAAATATATCCTATAATCGAATTAATAACTACGCTTGGTTTGATAACATTTTTTATAAGATTTTTCAAATTGTAACAAATAAATCTGGGAACTATTATTTGAGTTATGAGCATGCATCAAGGCATTCAGCTATTGATATTTTAGGCAAACGTTATGCACATTACAATGTGCAACATCTTGTACTTCTTAATACTGTAAACTGTCGAAAAATTTCTTCTTCTCGGATAAAATTTGTAAGGGATTCATTTGAGTTATTGATCCAAAATGGGATATATTAGGTCTACCGGAAAGTTCTGTCCGTTTAGAAGGAAACAAAGGAATACATTTTTTCATACTTTGGATAAACTTTATTGAATAATATAATTGCCGTCATTATTTATGACTTCTTGCCAGCGTGATAGCAATTTGTATATCCCATTTTTAATAAATGTCTTCTCTCTAGAGGCCAAAAATTGAACCAGTGCTTGTCTGATATCTTCTTCGTTCTTGAACTGTTTGCCCCTGCAAGAAATTTTGTAAGGACAGAAACAAGTGATAATCAGATGGTGCTAGGTCCGGGGAGTAGGGTGGATGCGACCGAATTTCCCAGCCTAGCTCTGCGACTTTCTGACGAGTCTCCAAAGCAGCATGGGGCCTGGCATTGTCATGAAGCAGTATGATGTCCTTCCTATTGAACATCGCCGGCCTCTTTTCTTAAAGTGCTGTTTTTAATTCATCCAATTGCTGACAGTACATCTCCGAATTTAGCCTTTCCTTTGGTTTCAACAGATCAAAATGTATTGGTCCTTGAATGTCCCACCATATACACAACATTCTCTTGTTCAGGCTCAACTTCGGTTTAGAGGTAGAGGGGACAGGTTTTAAGGGTTCACAATATGCCATTTTTCTTATGATGTTTTCATAGGTAATCCACTTTTCATCCCCAGTTATGATCCGGTCCAAGAAGGGTTCCATTTTGTTGCGTGCAAGCAGATATGTGCATATGATGATTCGATCTTTCAAATTCTTCTCACTTAACTTGTATGGCACCCATCTCGAATACTTCCACACAAACCCTAGTTTCCGAATATGGTCGGAAATGGTTTGTTGAGCTGAATCAAGCCTTTCCGCAATCTCCGATGATGTCAAAAAAGGATCTTGCTCTAACATGATCTTGACAGTATCGTCGTCGATCAAAGATGGTCGCCCAGAGCGTGGCTTATCAGAAAGGTCGAAATCACCTACATGAAATTTTTTGAACCATCTTCTGCATGTTCTATCAGAAACTGTACCTTCACCAAACACTTTCAATAAATTTCTATACGCTTCTGTAGCATTTCTTCCTTTTTGGAATTCGTACAAAATACAGTGGCGTAAATGAACTTTGTCAGTAGCCATGGGTACGCGTCTCATTTAATACTAACAAGAATGAACTTCATTTTAGTTCATCTGCGACGAAAATGTATATACATTGTTAGCGATCAAAAGAGAGAGCCAAATATGTGTCACAGGAATATGCGCATACTTGTTGAAACTGATTGTAACCGGAGCGGACAGAACTTTCCAATAGACCTAATATATTCAGCAATCTGTAAGTTATAAATTTTTTAATTTCACACAATATATTTAATGCTTATCCTGACAATAACTAGTTATTTTCTGATAGCCAAGTTTTGAAGCAATTGGTAGAATCTGAAGAGGCCTTCGCAAGAGACATGCAATATGTTGTCAACAACTACATCAAAGAAATGGATTCTAAGTCTATGCCTAAAGAACTTCGAGACTATAAAGATGTTCTTTTCACTAATTTCAAAGCAATATCTGAATTCCATAATAAGTAAGTTTTAACCTTATATTTAAATGTACATTTATATAAATCAAAATATGTAAAGTTGAAGAACACTTGTTTTTCAAGAAGAATAGCTATGTATTTTATATTTCCCTGATAATCTATATATTATATGTGTTCATGGGAAACATAATTTGTGTTTAGTAACTAATCTAATTATATAGATGATATTCTGACATACTGAACGAACTGATGTATTTGTAGCAATCCCATGAATACATTGGAAAGGAAATGAAAATTTACATATCAACCTCACTAATCGATAAACTTAAAAATGACAAGCTATGCGCTTCTAAATATGATTTCCGTATTGTTCTATAAGATACTTTCAACAGCAAAAGTATTTGATATTTGAGTGAAATTCTATTCAACAAAGAAGAGCATAGATTTTTTGTTAATTTCAAAATTGAGGGAAGCACACAAAAAAATTTATTTTTCCATGTCTGGAGTGGAGTATTCTAATGAGCCACTGCGTTGTTTTTGTGAGCAAAAGATAATGTGGATAGCTCGATAGGGGTATTTTGATTTTCAAAAGCGTCGTTTTCATGCCCGGAAGATTATTCATTCAATATCTGACCCAGAGCTTTAGGCTGTCATTTGTTCTTAGAGGACTTACCCACATTCAGTTTCTTTGTGACTACAGTATTTCTATTTATTTTGATGAATGCTTAGAGATTTCGATACAATCCATAAGTTCGGTTTTATTACTTAACCATTTTTCAAAATTGTGAATGTACCTTCGTCATAAGAAACAGACAGTCGGAAATATCAGAAAATACATAACATTTTCCTTACTTACCTTATCTTAAAGTTTAAAAATTGATACATGGCAAAGGTTCCCAGTAATTATACTTCATGATCTTAATAAAAGAGCGTTTTGTCTTAATTTTCTTTGTCCTTTTTTTACGATAAAGATTAATTTATTTGCGATTTTTTTTATTAACTATTTATAATTTATAGAGAATATTCAAAAGGAAATTTAAATATTACTAAAGTAAGAAAAAATATAAAAAAAATAAATTTCCTATAATTTACTTAAATTTAAAATTTTTTCTTCTTTTAAATATTACTTTCATTGATTAATAAGTCAGTGTTAATCAATATTAATTTAAAAAATCCATTGTAGATTTTTATATATTAAAGGAGAGAAAATTTTTTTAATAAATACAAAAATTTGAGTCTGATGATTCCAATTATTTGGACAGCAATGATTTTATCATATTGAAGACTTGAATATATTCTCTCATAGCAAACAATTATCTGGACACCAATCATTTTATCATATTTCGTACTTGTGAATATAATCTCCATTAATTAAATAATAATTTTAGAGAATTCTTGGTATTCATATATTTATTTAACCTACTTACTGTCTTATTTGAATTCCTTTAAACAAAACTTCTTTAGATATTTTTGTACAGTATTATTACCCAGTCACATAAACTCAAGAAAAATAGCATTGGCTTTTAAAATATGATAATCTTTAATTCAAGGATATTCATTGTAAAATATTATTTGATATTTATTACCATTTTTTATTTCCTTTCAGTGTCCTTATGAAAGGCATTCAGTACTACGCTGATGATCCAGCTCGTCTTGGAAAAACATTTCTGAGACTAGTAAGTTTCTTAACTATATATTGCACGCATTTTTGTTGAGAAATTGAGTTAAGTCTCTAGAAAAACCAACGTTTAACTAAATTGAAATTTTAATAAACTCTCTCTCTCTCTCTCTGGATATAACATAATTTTATACAAACATTTCCAATTATTATTTTAGTCTACTTTACTTTTTCTTCAATGTTATGAATTTCAAATCGATCGTTAAAATGTGAAACAATAAACTTGTGAGTTAACACAAAAATTTAAGGACTGAAATTTGTATTATTCTTTTAATAAAGCAATATTATAAATATGCCTATTGAAAAAATGTAACTATAGGTTAAAAAAAAAAACGAAAAGAAATATAGAAATATAAAAAGTAGTTTCCTTTTGAAGCTGGAAATTACTCTCCTTAGATTTACTCTGAATCTAACAAATTTACTCCTAAGAAAAATAGCAATAACAACTTCACAAGTAAACACCAAGAACTTAAATTCAAATTTTTATTTAAATACCTTTCTGTGATGTAGTTCTCCTCTTTATATTCACACGCAGTCAATGATAAGAACTTTCAAATGATTCAGCATCTTTCGTCACCCATTTTTTTTGCAAACCTTTACAGGAACTGAACTACTGACTGAATCAAATGTCATTCAGTTAGTAGCTCCTTCAATCTCAGCTTTTTCTGTTATCTCTATCCGCATTGCAGACATTGAGTTTCATTGAACATATTTCCAGTCAGACCAAATTGAAATTTTTTTGTGTAGAGTTCCTTCATAATCAATTCTAAGTCCCTCTGATTTATTGCAAATGGCGCTTTCTTCGATATTGTAATACCAGGAATACTTGTTATTCAGTACAGTCTTTTAAATCCAGAATTAAATAGAACAATACTAATTATATTTTTACAAAAGAAACCCCTGTATGTCGCTGGTTCTTAATGAATAAATGATTTAAATGTTTTAAATTATGTCTTTTTCTAATAGTAAATCTCTACTTAATTAGATATCACAAGATTTACAATTAGATATCACAAAGTAATTTTGTGACTAAAGAATAAAGTACTTAATCTGCTAAGTTTTATTTTAGTATAAAACTCATATGTGTAAGACTCATAAAAACATTGTTTGTGATGAAGGAGGTGACATACACACTTCTCTCCCAAATGTGTAAATGATTCAATCCTTTTATATGAGTGCAAGAGAACTTATAGAATAGGAATATTTTATTGTTCTTACAAATTTATATATGTTGACTATTAATTATTCCTTCAATTTTACATAAATTTGTTGTTGTTGTTGTTGCTGATCCCTGTTGTCTAGCAGCGCTAGACCAAGTCTATGACATTGCACACTCTCAGGAAATCAATGACCAATAATGGTCGCTCCAGAAGATCTTCTTTATCGAGTCCCAAGCACTCAAGGATATGATCCGGAGTGGCTTGGCTTTTGGAACACTTAGCGCAAATTGGAAATTCCTTTTCTTTGTTGTTAAATGTCAATGATCTTAGGTGGCCACTTCGAAAACGAGTTATTGTAGTTTGTTCCAGTCTGCTGCATTGGAGGGATACAGATCGGCCGGGACGATTACCCTGGTACCAATGGTGCACGGGGGGAATGGCAAATGCAGACCGAACAAGGCCTTTATGTCTAGAGTATAGTTCAGTATAGGTAAGAGACGCCGGAGTAAGCAAAGGCTCGTCAGTACCTCTTAAATAATTTAAACTGCTTCACTCCTTCTTATGCATTACTTGTAAAATTGAGGACAATACCTTATTATTGTTTTACTACTTATTATTTCGTAGTACTTGTAAAGTTTAAGATGATATTTATTATTATTTATTACTTCACTGTCATATATATTGATATCAAAAACGTAAGTTTTTGTATATTTTAGAATTCTGCCTTTTTAGGAGCATCTAGAAGTTATTACACAAAGAAATTATAAATTAATGAAGGCTTCCTCAAAGTGTTCGCTGTTCTTTTCTAACCCTGGAACAATAAAGAAAGTAGTCATGATTTCTGCTAAAAGTCTCAAGTCACCCATCAGCCAACCAACTAACACATCATTTACCATTTCAACTATTTTTCATGCAAAGCAAAATACATATAAAAGGAAAACACTAGGCTATGCATGCATTTATAAAGAGAACTTTCCTTTAATTACTCTGAAATTAATGGAAGGAGAAAATGTTTATAATAATTGCAAATAAAACATAAAAGTGATGCTAAATTCTCGATTATATTTTTACATTTTAAATTCTTATTAAGAAGTAAGTGATTCTGTTCTTTGAATTAAATAGTGAATACTTTTATTAAAAAACATCATTATTCAAATCTTCATTTTAATTTTCCTGCTAATTAAGCTATAGAAAATAAACATTTTAGATTGGTTTTTTACCAACTCTTAACGATAGATTAATCAGATTTAAAGAGCTTTTCTATAATGATTAAAATGCATTTAATTGATTTTTAGAAATAATTAAAACTAAATGATGTTAGTTTATAACCAAAACAGAGTATTAAGAACTCTCAATGGAAGATGCACACAAATTACAAAAAATTCAGCGCGTAGACTTTGCATTTGTGTTTTTGAATTGCTATATGAGTTTGCAATGTGATTCTTGGAGTAGGATTTTCTATGATTGTTGCTTTGCAATTAACAGCTTTTCCAACTTCCAGGA
Organism: Latrodectus hesperus; assembly: GCA_037975125.1. Classification (NCBI taxonomy): domain Eukaryota; kingdom Metazoa; phylum Arthropoda; class Arachnida; order Araneae; family Theridiidae; genus Latrodectus; species Latrodectus hesperus. The sequence continues at coordinate 102,516 of JAJQOW010000513.1, forward strand.
GCGTGACTTCGACAAGCATGTTTCCTACTGCCGAGATGAACCGGAAGCGCAGCAACTTCTGCAGCCAGGACCTCTGAAAGAGTATTTTGATGTAAGTTCTTTTAAAATACATTCCTTAACAGTAAATGACTCAGAATTTGAAAAGTCCACATATTTGTATTGAGCATCCAATTAATTTTGATTAATGTTTTAGATTTAAAGCTGTTTTAAAGTTTAGATTACTGACTTAAGATGTGTATCACAGAAAATCTTATTTATTTGAGTTACTGATTTTATAATTGTAATATGCTTCTAACCCAAGAATGTATATACATAAAGATGAGAGGGAGCCCTGGTCTATCCCAATTGGTTAACAAGTTATGCTCCTCCAACATCAATAGAGCGAAAGCCACCTCGCACAAGGCTGCACATTTCAAAACTCGGTGGACTCTGTTTAAAATTAAAAGTCAACAAATAATAAGGCTAAAAATCCTGCAGTAGTCTACACAGTAGACATGCATTACAGTTCCTTTACAAGAAAAGGTATAAGTTACATATAACAGAAACAGATTAAATGACTAGAAAATAATAAAAGTAAAAATAGAATTAATATAAATCCTAAAAGAGAAATATAAGTCTGAATAAAAATGAAAAGATTCCTAATAAATGTAAACAAATTCGTATTATCGATTTCAATTGGTGGTTCAGTTCAAGACAGTTTAGTTAATCATGTTGTTGGCGTTGGTGACCACACAATGTGAGGCTCTACAGGCGGTGCTTTCTGGGGGAAAAACAGTCCAGTTATTGAGTCAGGGTTCCTTGACGCTGGAAGTAGAGGAGGAATTGCCATCAACATCGATACATGAGATTGTTGAATAGCATACCTCTAGTCCCTGTTAACTCAGGGGACACAGATGTACAACAATGTTTTCCCTTCTAAATTTGTCTTTGAGGCAAAATTTAATGAATTCTTGGCTGCTTTGTAAGTAGTGCTTTTTGAGAGCCATTGATAGTGGGTACCTAAGAATATAGGATGTAATATGTGCATTTGAATCCAACCTGGTGATTTATAGGAAGTCTTGGTGATTGTTTCATTTTCCCCAACGCAAAAATGAAAACTTACAACGATTTTTAAGTGTTACGATATGCAATACGTTTTATCTAAATCCTAAGACATTTCCTTCAAGAACCGGTACTATCCGGATTCTAAATAGTTCAAATAAATATGATCGACTTCTTAAACACTGCCGTATATATTCAATAATTATTCAACATGTCTTGGATGTATATATTCTCAATCGTTATTAAATCTGTTGAAAATAAGGTTTTAAGTTAATTTTAGTTTGTCGTAAATATTATTGTGATAGTGGATGAATGTCGTTGAACGTTACATTACTAAAGTTGTGGCATGAGAAACAAAAAATGAGAATCAGCATATTCTCTTGGTATATCACAAATCCCTGTTGGTAATTTATTTCCTCTCAAGTCTGGAATGATGACGGGAATGACTATTCCAAATTTTATAGAATGATCGAAAATCATGAGACAAACTTCTCTTGCCAATCTATCTACATCTTTAATCAGGGAATCTTTCCTTTTAAAAAGTATTGATCATAAAATCTCCAATCTTCATCAAGTAATATTTAATGTATATCGTGTGATTAAAAGTAACTTGCCATCAGACCTCTTTATGTGTTTCTGTAAATAAATGAGATCTTCACAAGCGATAGCATCTTCTTCTAAGCGAGAGAAAAAATAAATCACATTTCACGCAGAGAGGAAGAAATATGTAGTCAGTTAAGAGATACTTTTGTTCAGATTTTGGTTTCCATGTACATCATCCTATCCATTCTTCCAAATGTTTCTAAGGCACCGTTAGAAACATCCTAATGTAATCATCAATACGAGGACATACCTAAGGCTTTGCATTGGGTAGAAAACTTTGCAATTGTTTACATTACAAAATTCTCTTCGCCAAAGGTACACGTCTAAAAGGAAAGGAACCTGATAAAAACAAGAGATTTATGACAATCAATCTTTTAGGCTCTGAAAAGAAAACCTATTCTTCTAAAACAGTGTTAATTAATTCTTTCTGGTGCCATTTTCATCATGGAGTATAACCCTGTTATCGCATAAACAGAAAATCAAAACTCTTCATAATCCTGAGTTTCCGCCTGTGGGAAGATATGCGGTTAAAAGTATATGAAATAAATGATAAGGATGGTCTAGATCAAAATAAAAAAAGTACAATAAACAAAATAAAAAAAGTATTCGGAGAGCTATCAGAAGCGAGAATGCTTAACTCACGTGGATAGTTGAAGAATCGAGCTGTGTTTGCTTACATTGAGATTTCCTCTTTCCCCACCCACAGTTGATAATCAAAATAACAAAAAAAGCAGGAATACGAAAAAAATGAAGGTCAGAACACTAAAACTACGTTCAGTTTAAATATAATGGACTCATAGTGCCATCTAGTGATTATTAAAAATTGTTCCAGCTTAAAATGCATATATGCACCGCCCGTCGCGAAGAGGATAATGGAGCTGTTCAGCATTCTCGCTCCACATTGTCTCCAGACTCAAATGCGACCACCGTGGTGTTGCAAACAGAAGCGTGGCTCGTCATTAAAGACAATTTCATTCCATTCAGCCGTCCACATCCTTCTTTCATTGCGTCACAAGTGGCGGAGACGTCTGTGGTTCTGCGTCAAGAGTAGACAAAGCAATGGACGTCTTTCGGACAGACCATTTTACTGTAAATGGCGTCGAATGATCCGCGCAGACACTGAATGATGCGTTACAGATTGAATGTGCTGTGCTATAGATCGTGATGTGGCTCAGCGATCCATCATGCCATGCGCACAATTTGCCTGTCATCACGTGAAGTGGTCCACTTAGGATG